>JAAAKL020009446.1:0-15091 GCA_010016065.2 Carybdea cf. marsupialis auct. non (Linnaeus, 1758)
AAAAGCTTTTTAGTACAAAATGAATTCGCTATTTCGTGCAGTTTTATTATTCTGTACCATCAACAAACTTTTCGAATAAACCAAATATCGCTGCCTGCAAAAAGTGCTCAAACAAACTACGAGGCACATAAAAAACATGATTGTAATAAAAAACGGAATAAAATGAATATTAGAACGAATTTTTAAAAATCGGATATACAAGACGGATAAGCGACAGTTAGGTACCATTATCTTCCTTTGCGATGCGTCTTCCTAAAAATTCAAGATATGTCAACCACAGTTTTCTGTAGTCATCTGCCGATCCAAAACCACACTGTAGTGCTTGGTCAAGTGTAGCTGTAAAAGAATGAAAATATGATAATGTTCTCTATCATCGATAGCTTAAGCTTGAAAGCATAATGTGGCAAGTTAAATAATTAATAAAATAATCCATTAACAGGCATCCCATCGGACTCTACTGTGTCTCTAATATATCATGTGGTAACGTAAAGTTCATTACCTCCATATTTCCGTCCTGGTATTTGTGCTACGGGCAAAAGTAGAGCTTTTTGACAGGGTTTTTACATCCAAAGTAACAAATCAACACACAAGCTTCAATTACATATAGACAGTTGCTGTGGTACCTTTAATTTCCGATTTTCTCTGTTATACAGAAAGATGAAATTTTAGAATCGTGGTGTCATTTGAGGGATAATTTAACCAACTGGAGATGGACGTATACAAGGGAACTTGGTTATCTGGTTACCCGTCAAGTTGTTCATACGACAGTCAAATGAATGTTCCTAAGTCCAGAACCTAGATAACAAAAGGCTGTCATTGGAACGATGTATACAACGCGTAAGGTTGCTTAAACGCAGAAATAGCTGGTTGTGAGCAGGGGTTAAGTTATCTGAATAGAATAAAACGACAAAATTAAATGCAAAATTTGATGGAAACGCCGTCACCGGTTGCTGCACAACGATCGTAGTCTCTACAACCTTTAGACGGACTTTGAATACATGAAAAGCGGCCTACAAAGAACGTATTTGAGTTAAATGGGCGAAACGAAAAGTCCAAATGTTTACCTTTTATTCTCCCCCTTTCACATCGATTTCGCTCCTGTAAAAGATCACAACATAAGGTAAAGATACACTTCATTGGGAAAACTCAGTAGGTAGGGTTCTGTGAAAGCATGATTTTTTCATAAATGCGAACCAGTTGAACATGATATTTTGACCTGTGCTAATACAACAGTGTGCGGAAGTGTAACATATCTAAACGGCAAGGCTTGTTCTTGTCTCAATGAAGATGCAAGAAGGTTTGTTTAACCTTATCTTGTTAATGAAAATACAACCAAAGGAACCAAAGCTTGGAAACGCGTGGCGACTGATTTGAGGGGCTTTTACGGGGATTTTCTCTCGTTTCGTTTAGACAGTCGTCCCAGCAACGCTGTCTCTGTCGGCGGAAGATTTAAATGGAGAACTTAAAAAATGTTCGCATAGAACGAAGACGGCGATAAAGCAGAAGCCGAAGTTACAGACAAAGAAGGAAGACGAAAGAGGAGAACGAAAAGGCGAAAAAGGAGAAAGAAAAAGACGAAAGAGGAGAACAAAAAAATGAAAGAGGAGAACAAAAAACGAAAGAGGAGAACAAAAAACGAAAGAGGAGAAAAAACAACGAAAGAGGAGAACAAAAAAACGAAGAAGCAGAAGACGGAAGAGAAGACGGAGCAGGCAGGAATAGAGATACTGTTCTACTGAGCAACAATTTAAGTCACTCGAGGCTGCATCTCTACTATTTTTCACGACGCATACAAAATCATCTAATCACAGACTATTTGTGCTAGGTAGAAAAAGGTCATGTACATCTGACACCATATATCAAAATCAGCAGTAAATAGTCTCTAATTAACGATCACCTTCATTCACAGGGTGTTTAATAAGCTTCATTCTGAGGGTAACGTTTTCATATGCTGTACATGTTGCACAAGTGTATTGCTGTTTCACTTACCAGTGCTCTGAGATAGTTTTGCCATAAAAGTGATACCCAAGGGCAGTTACGAACTGCTCTTTCGTGTGCTTCGATTGCCACGGAATTAACCATCAACTTGTAATCCTGAAATTGAGATAAAGCACGGTTGATAAATTGGAAGGATTAAGTAATATGTTTCTGGTACCAAATGTGGCTAAGATACGCCACATTGCGACGCCATTATGCTTGTTTGAAAATAGTAAGTTAGGAAATTGTGGTCTAAAGGGTTCATTAATAATACGCAGATCATGGCACAAATTCCAGGTCGAATAGGGGTTCGATTCAAGACTGTTGTTACTAGCTTGCCCTTCTCTCACCTGTGTAGATCATCTGTGTTTTATGTAGTTCACTAATGTATATACAATCGTGCCCTATACCGCTACTGCAGCCTTGTCTTCCATATCCCTTCATCACTAAATACCATCTTTCGAAAAGATACTTGAGACCAATGGCACCTATCTATTGGTGAGCATTTTTTTATTTTCTAGTATCATTTCAAGTCCTTTCTTATCGGTAACAAATAATATCTCTGTAGTAAAGACATGCTTGCAATGCCCAAAAGTTAGCTTTACTAAATTTTTTCATTTCTTCCTCTCAAATGTTCATCCCATCCTTTACAAATAGTATTTCAATTGACTGAAACAGGCATGGGGCTGTCGTACACTATTGAAATCAACTTACTCTCCGTACGAAAATGAGTCATCTCAATGTGCTGGTACTCTGTCAAGGATTCTGTTTACTATCCTTTAAGCGTTAACACCTATAAAATTTAAAAACTAATTGACTGCGGATTAAGCAAGATACAAATTTCTCGAACACCTGATGAGAAAGAAACACAACTTTACCAACAAGTTTAGCATCTAATATTTATTAATGATAAATGAAGGCCCTTACCAGATAATTTGTATACTGCACCCATAAATCTGCATTTAAGCAGTTATCACGGATAGCCCGTTCAAATATACATTGTATTCTTGCGGGATTTCCGTCTTTTATTTCATATGCAATGTAGCTTTTGTACTGCTCCAACTTGGTAGCATCACCAGCGTTCTAAAGGAAGAAAATTAAAGCACTAAGGTAATGTCTCAACAATCATCCTTAACAGAACGTATCAAAGAAATAACTCATCCTAAGGGAAATAGTTTTTATAAAAAGCATGCGATAATGCACTGGTAGGAAATCTAGGGGCGTTTGCTACCAGTGTAATACTGAGAAATTTATTGTAGGCTAAGTCTGTCATGGATGACGGGTTGTGACACACGTTGTAGTCTTTATCAGATGAACGTGCAAGATCTGAAGAGCCGCTCTACTGGGCTGCAGAGGTAGTTACGTGACATAAAGATCATCTCTTGTTAGTCTAAACTAAGTAAGAATCCTTACTTGTATGCCCTATCTACCCTTTAGTTATTAGTTAAACGGTTTTCAAAGACAAAAAGCACCACTTTCTAAGCAATGTGACTTTGCCAAAGGAGAGCACTTGCTAGAAAATAAAGACTGTGCTAAAATTCATAAGGATAGCCGCTTCAGTATCATCGATAAGGCTAGTTTTGAATTTCAATTGACCGTTCTATAATCCAACCAAATAAAAGCAAGAAACCCGTTGCTTTGCAGACAGAAGACAGTCAAAGTTCTGATTAACTACTATTTCTAAAACAAAATCAGGTATACGGTTCATTCTTTCCTTTTGGTGTTCCATTCTGAAGATTTTGGGCACTGAGGGGCGTCAGACGGGAAAAGCTTCTACGGCAAAAAATGGTCTCGCGATTTCTTGCTACTTAATGTTCTGTAACATAAACAAACTCTATTTTGCACTTTCAAGGTTTACGTTAAAAGCCAGATTTCTCTATGCGACCCTCCTTTTCAGCGACCCAGATCAGAAGGGCTTTAAATTTTCTCGGGAGTCCCTAAAAATAATCCCACTGTTTCAATCATCCACTTTCGAGCAAGGGTTTGGTTCTAGTGAGTAGGCAATTTCGGCAAGCTCACGAACAAAGACAATAACGTAAGTCGAATATTAATAATTGCTAATCTATTCTCCCCCAGTCTTTGTTTTCATTGTGCCCAGTTACGTCTTTGTAACTTTGTGTATTCCCCCTTATAAAATTCTTTGTATACATGTCACATCATTAGCATGTCCCAATTTTGACCAAATTATTTTCCTAAGTTATGCTACTTTCGTATTGTTTTATCTTGTATAAATGCAAGCAAACATACCCGTAAAACATTCCTGATGATGATCTATGTTTCATCTAAAGCTTGAAACGATTAGTATACGATCGACTTTTTGAGTTTACTTTATTTGTCCTCATGCTGCGTTTAAACGTTTTAGCCCGGGTTTCCATATTTTCATGCACAATGAGATTAAAACCCTGCTAATCTATTGCATACATATGATACATTATATCACCTTCAAAATCATCTTAGTTTCACGATGACCATGGATCTACCATTTGTTCATCATAACGAAAATTACCTGAAATGAGAACTTCTTCAATTTTTCCTAGAGTTCTTCTCAACAGACTCATACGGCAAATGACGTAAGCTTCACCCATTCACATAAAGCAAAACTAACGTCATTGCCACACCTACTTTTTATAGTTACCTATCTTACACGCCAGACTTTTAGCAGGTTAAGAATTATCAATTAGCAGCTGCAAAGGACGATATACAATGTATTCTTTCTCAATCTTACCAGCTCTTCTTCGTATTTGAGGCATTCCTCCATTTTTTGCATGGCCTTCTGGTATGTATTTTCTGTAAAAATATCAAAGGGCTCTGGAGACCAGTCTTCGAAGTCGCGCATTGTCTGCTGCATTCCTACCGATAAAATAATTGTTGGATTTCAAGTAGCCACTAGAAAACCATTCACAAAATCCGCCGTGTAATGTAGTGGTGATACATTTTTTGGAAAGCGCAGATTAATGTAGCAAACGAACGTTCACAGCGTCCTGGAAACAGTTTGACTGCCATTTGAAAACGGGCAGAAAAAGTAGACTAACTAACACGTCCAGGAGACCAATCTTCAAAATCCGGGCATGTTTTCTTCGTTCATAGGCAAAAAAAATCGATTGTAGAATCCGCTTTTGGTATTAAGAAAGGCAGCTGCCATGTTGCATAATAGAGAAAAAAATCCTTTGAAATATAAAGTAAGTTATCAACTCTGAAGCTGCAAATAGTGACCACTTTACCACAACCCAAGTTGAAATAAAAACTTAGCTGCTGAGATCAAACAATAATGGAGGCGCTACTATTGCCAAAGCATGTGACGTTTTGTTGCCCCGAGTAAAGGCCTCAGTCTTGAAAAAAATATTGACGGGTTGTGGGGAGGGGGCGTGTTTCTCTAAATCATAATTTGATAAAGTTACAATAGGCCATTAAGTTCAAAATGAGTACAATATAGGTTAAACGTGTAACCCTAAGACTAAGGTTATGTCTAAAACTCAAGGAATCTTAAGTAAAGCATAGTAAAGCAGCATATTATGGCCCCATGCCCTACAGAAACTTCGACATGAATAACGTCGTTACAGCTAGTAGTCACGTGATTACCGTGCCAATGAGCTACTATTTACCATTTTCATTATACGCAACAAAACCAGAAGCACGTGTTTCACTATAACTCCTTACATCATATCGAAAAGACATATTCATTAGACTACTCTTCAAATCTGGTGCCACATAACGAACAATGAACTGTCATAACTCATTATGAGAATCCCTTAACTGGCGATAAAACCAAATTGACAAGTAACAGTTAAATTTGTCTTTAAAGAATACTCCACTGAATCCATTGTTGTTACCATTTTAACATGGCGTTTCCCGTCTCCTATTTGGTTGCATATTACGAAAAACAGTAGGGATGATGATCATCTACCTTGAAATCACTGTGTTGGACTAGGTCAGGGTTATTTTTAAAAATTTCACGGTTTAATTATGTGTCATTTCGAGCTTATATTACTGTTTCCTTACTTGCTTGTGTTGTATCAAGAACTTTTAGGCAGTGGCCTCGTCACAACTCGAATGTTTTTTCGCCATTTATGAAGTAGATGTGTTTAGTCACCACACCATCACAATAAGTCAACATTCGCCATTACCTTTACATCAGCTGACTCATACCCGCATTTTCAATCCAGGTATCTTGAACCTATGAAATTTTACGGTGCTACAAATGGCAAACGTTTTCAGTCCAAAATGCTGCAGCAGTTTTGGGCAAACAGAGAAATCAACTGGCACTTGAACAAACGTACCTAACAGTGGAACTGACAACTGTCTCTTGAATATTGACATCACTCGTGCAATTTGCCCATCCCTAACAAAAGCATAGCACAGATAACTCTCAAGTGACTTGCCATGACAAAGAAGTACACTAATGCTAAATCTGTAAATCTTATATTTCAAGCACTGAAAATGCATTAGAACATGGAAAATATAGAAAACAGAGCGTAATCTAATATTGACCTGAATATGACTAAAACAAGGGACGAACCCTTCAACAGAAGAATCGAAGGCAAAGAGCACTAAAATAACACTTGACGTTTTCATGAAAAATACAACTCCTTCGTAATTTCCTACTTTTCGCTATAGAAATAAAGTGTGTAGCTTCCTCCGTGATTTCTTTGCTTTAATTATGATGCGATGAGCAGATCTGGTGAATGGGTCACGCTCAGCACAAAAATTGCCAAACTCCAATAACATCCATATTAACAACATCCTCTAAGGTGTTGCTTGCAACAGATTTTAAGTTGACACTTTCCACACTATGACAACTACTTAAAAAAATTACAGTTGGAACATAACAATAGCATCAGTGCTTTCGGTGGGAATAAAATCCTATCTCCACATGCGCGAACTTGTATACTTCCAGGGTAGGGGAGGTCACCAAGTACATGATCTGGCTTTTCCTATGACGACAATGTTATAAATACGTCAATAAAACGTAGTCAGGACTCGGTATCAATCAACTTTAGCTCACGGTCAATCCATATATTCAGAGGCCACAGGTCACACGTCAACTGTTCTTCTGACTTAAATATGTAACTGACACGACTGATTCGAAATCACTAGGTTCAGTCCTAGCAAAGTTCAATCGTCTTCAAATTGGTTTTCCTTTCTGGCAACTTTCAGTTTCAATGCCCTGCCTTCATAGAATACATTGGACTTCTACAACGTCTCTGGGTTACCTCATAAACAAAGTTGGGCTGTTAATAAAGCTACAGGATTACGTTAAGTTATATCTACGTACACATTATTTTCTCTGCTTGACAACCCACTTGATCCGTTAATGTCTGAAAGTTGCTGCAACAAAACAAGAAAAAATATCTGCTCATATCACCTCGTTACTTTGGAAGTGTTTTACACAAAACTGGACGAAAGTGACAATCATTTCTTAAACGCCCTGTACAGGCAAGACACAGTCCATGCAGCAGACATTGTGTCCTTCAATTGAAGCATACTGTTCATGTTTTTCTCCACAATTCCAGGTGAGTGTAGATATGTAGCAGCTGAACACACGGCGCTTACATGATACTCTCTTCCATTATAACCGCGTCCCAGTTTCACTGTTTGGCACGGGAGCACGACAGTTTCACATCTCACAAACGGATATCACAACATGACCCCAACTCTAACCGCTCAGCTTTTAATTAGACTATGTAAACCACAAAAAATATACATTGTTACTGTTGACGTACATACCTGATACGACTGCAAAATTGACATCTCAAACTCACGATATCCTTCCCAAATTGCTGATCCCTGCGACACACAGAAAAATAGGACGTTTTATGTTATGTATATCATTTGTAAAGACGTCAGAAGGCGCAAATCCCCAGTTCCCCCAAATTAGACTCTAACACTACAACCGTATTGCTTTATGCAAACAAAATTCAAGTCCCAAATACATACCACCACGGAAGTTCAAAAAGGTAACTTTATCTAAAATCCCGAGATTAAGAGTCAAACAATACAGCAAGCACTTGTACCCAAAACTGATGTGTCACGTGTCTGGCCACTCAGCAACAGTTATGTTGACTTTTACACTTAGTACACGAGGTTATGCAGCAGCCAGCTACATGTAGTAAGCTACCAAGTGGTCACGTGCCCCATTAATGATTGGTATCCCGCTAAGTGTAACCTGGCTGCATGTTATCATAGATCAGACCAGTTTTGATTCCAGGCTACTGTAGCTGGCAACCAAGATATTGAAACACAGACCAATAGTTTCATGACTGCAATATTGTTGCCAGGAACTTGTCCTTCATTGACTGCAGATATAAGAAGCCATGAATGTGATCTCATAGGTTCAGTGGCTAGGAGATCTTTTCATGGTTCCAAAGGTGCACGTTGTGAAGATTTGTCAGTAGCAGCGTCTTTGTCAACTCGTCTTTAGAGTGACCTGCAAAAGTAGCTTCTTAGCTAGCTAAAGTGTGGCCTTGTGAGGCATCTGCTCTTACAAAATTTCAGTAACAACTACCTAATTAGGTTGGTAACTGACTAAGTTAATTATTCTACCTACCTGGCGTCCCAACATACTGACCCTATGCTCCTAAAAAATACTTCATCTCGTATCATATCTTGATGACCCTAAAAATTTCATATACCATTGAAATCTTAACACCCCTTACTCCTCGAAACTCAAAAATAACAGGATGATATCTGGCGGGGAATAGTTTTGTTCCAAGGGCAGCTGATGAGATCTTTAACTTTAGTTGGTAATCATCTAAAACTTTTGTCGCAAAAAAACCCCACAATGTTGTCCATGCCAGAGAGATCGTAGAGAATTTAGAGTTAACTGATGAAACCATTTAAAGCATTTCAAAGGAGTTTATACACCACTAAAGCAACAATGGCAGAGAAAATGGAATGTTTACAGGTACGATTATTGGAACTCCAGGACCTTAAAATGATACAAAAAATTTATGTTAAACAGAATTTATGGTATAATGCAGGAAAGTAGTTCAGTTTCTGTTTCAGAACCAAGGTTTTGATATTATCAAACCTCAGGCCTCATAGACCTAAATGGATGAATTGAGAACGATTATCTAGATTCTTATGAGTCTGTCCAGGAGGACAACAGTTCACCCCAAATACATTTACATCTTTTATCTCTGGAACATTAACATAGATGTGAATTGGATTTCAAAATAACAACGAAAATGTTGCAAAGACTGTACACAAACAGTTTACGTAAATCAATGCCTACAATACCATAATGACCTATGACTGTATCATTAGATGTTGATACATTTCATCCTTTAAAAACATAAGCAATGGCCATAGAATATGTTCTTGCATCAACATCTGACTATAAAGTAAGTATGGATTGAAAATAAGCACATTTTCTAGTTATGACAGCAGTATACTTTGTAGGATCTAAAGTTACCAGGATTTCCATTTGGAAATGATTGTTGGAAGTTTCAATTCATAGTACTAAATAAATGGGGTTATTCAAGAGTCCCTGGACAAAATGATCTTCACCAGTGTTATTTTCTATTCTATATATTGAAAATATTTTAACTTGTTGACAGTTTTGGTTTATGCTTTCTTTTCAAGAACTTTAGTAAGCATCCTTCAATTTCCTGGAAGAATTCCACAGAAAAATGATCAGTTTACAGTAAGAACTTTGAGTATACTGTTGCTTAGTTCTTGAGAACTGTCCTTTTTGTTCCAACTTTGCTAGTTACATCACATAGTGTATACGCAGTCTTTCTTAAATATTTAGCTACAGCATACCTTATAAGCCCAATATCTAAATTTCTACCGACTGACATTCTTCAATTACTTCCTACTAAACGTTTGAAGCCGTTGATTGTTGGTATCGGGTCCCCAAAATGATTTCTTTGGTCAACTGTGTGGAATAAAAGTTGTATTTGAAACAGTAAGTGACTCCTATGTACTTTGGCCTTGATGCTTAGACCCTTTTAACGACTCATTGATCAAGACGTCTTACATAATATGGACTAGCTTGAAGGAATACACTGACTTTATTAAAGCTCATGTAGATGCAGCGTCCCTCCTTAAGTGAACAACTTCTGAAAACAGTGTGTTTGCCAGTATTCGAATCAGCTTTGTTACCCCATTACCCCATTGAATAAGGAAGAACTGCTTTTAAGACCATACCCTTAAAGTGAAAGATTGGAATACCACAAGATCCAGCAATACCAATCTCCTTATTGAAACTAAAGTATAGCTTTGGGTGAGTTTTTTCTTTCACTTTTCTTTCCTTGTTTACAGGTCGATGAGGACAGGTACCGACATGGGGAAGATGTGCCCTTATGGTAGTACCAGAAATTTGGGGGGGATTTGTAAATGCCACATTGTGTTCTTCAGTGTTTGTATTGAAGTTAAGTAATCTAGAAACAACGTCTTTATCAACACTGGCATCAGTGCTGTAACGGAAATGTAAAGTTTGATCACAGCATCTATAGTATCTGATATAACTGACAACCTGCAGTACTTGAGTGTTGGCCCTGTACTACAACAACCTCTCAACTTTTGATGAAACTTGTATTCTCCATTTCCAATACCAAGAACAGTTAGGTCAGAAAAGTAATTGCTACTAAATAGTGTTTCATAGTATAATATTCCCCATTATGATAAAGTACTTAAATTGACATTTTAGAAAAATCAACCCCCCCCCTCCAATAATCCCACTTGCACTTTACTATAAACTTTAAACGGTTTGCTCCAACTTAATATCTTGTATCTAAAACAAAATGGCCAAGCAAGAGTTCTTAGTGCACCTGGAATAAGTAACAAATTAATACAGAACAAATGTTTTCTCTTTCAGTCTAATACAATTATATTATCTCTTATGTTTCTTTTACATGATGAAAGACCGTCAAAAATTTTTTTACTCTTTGGTGTTGTTGACGTTTTATTTGTTTTCTTCTTTCAACGTGTTTTTTTAATGAACCAGAGGAACATTCGTTTCGAGGGTTTTGAAGTGTTGCTAAAGGTACAAGAAATGATCCTATGATCCAATCTTTGGTTCCACATACAAACTCCGCGCCATTTCTTCATATTTGTACAACAATATTTGGTTCCGAGATGAATAACCATTCATCTTCGCTATGAGAACACCTTGAATAAGAGGTGATAATGATCACTTGTCAACTTAACAGTAACAACAGCAACATGATCCATTACAAACTTGGTTACTCTCGAAATCTCCATCGGAAGATGTCCAACAACTTGATCAGTTTCTTAACTGCAAAGCGATCGAAGATACTATTTTTTTCATGAGTACAGTTTCCGGTTGCCATTCTCTTCGGTAATCATGATAGCCCCTCACGGCACATGTAAAAAGCACTTATCGTTTGCAAAGTTATTGCTATTTAGTGTTACTTTCTTCGGTGCTGCTCTTGTTTGTCGTGTAATTTTCTTAGAAAAAATGTATTCGTGTTCCATTTTTTGAGCGTTCCAAATTCGAATCCGAAATTTTTTTGAGTGTAATTTCTTAGAAAAATCATGTGTGTATGTGTTATTTTAGAACATTCCAAATTCGAATTTGAATTTCTTTCTTTAGATTGTAGTGCGTTCCAAATTTGAGTTCGATTTTCTTTCCGAATGTTTTTGTTTTTTAAGAAAGGCAACATTTGAGATCACGAAACTCACCAAGATGTCAATTATACGGCAATTAGCAAAACAAGGATTGCAGAAAACAGTGGAGAATCTTCAAGATGAGCACGATGGTGAAGTATGTAATTCTGTTGAGATCAACGATTCGCCTCCACAAAGCTCTTCTTTAGCATCACTGAGGGAAACAGGATTGGGCTTAGTTGATTACAATGCCATCACTGAAGAAATTGAAAAGTCAAAAAGACGTAAGATTTACCAAAAGTTTACTGCTGAAGAACGTTACCAAATATGCTTCTGAAAATGGAAACAGTTCTGCTATGAAACTTTTTATACCCAAAGACCTTAAAGGAAGTACTGTATGCACATTTACATCAAAACATCAAATTCAGTTGAAAATAGATGTAAAAAACAAACGTTTTCCCAAAAAGATGTTACCAACCAAACAAAGAGGAGGCACCTTGTCACTGCGCGATCTTGATGCGAAAGTTCAAAAGTTTTTGAAAATATCTAGGAGCCGTGGAGCTCTTACAAATTCAAATATAGCTATTGCAACCACTACTGGATTTTTGAAAAACAGCACTGATGAAAGCATCAATCACCATATTCCTTCAAGACAGGAGTCTTTTCTGTAGAATGGGATTTGTACGAAGATTTGTGACTACTGGGAAAGTCGAAATTCCAGCAGGCGTAAAGAGAGAAACAGAGCTCCTTCTTATTCACAAAATTGTCCATATTGTTGAAGACTATGATATACCACAATCAATGATTTTAAATCTGGATCTAACGTCGTTGAAGTACGTTCCTTGTGGGAAAACAACACTTGCAAAAAAATCGTCTAGCACAATACCGATAGATGGGGTATCAGATATACGCATGATAACCGCAACATTTACGGTTATGCTTGATTCCTCTCTACGCAGCTCATATACTCTCGAAAAACCGCACGGACTATCCAAAAAGTCGAGTTCCCTAAGGGATTCTCTATGAGGGCAAATCCAAAACATTTTAGTAATGAAGAAGAGTCTGTAAATTTAATAAAAGAGATCGTTATTCCATACTACAAAAATGAACGAAGGAAGCTGGGATTGGAAATTGAGCATCCTGGACTTCTGATTATGGATCTATTCAAGGGACAGACAACCAGTACCGTCAGATATCGTCTTAAGGAAAACACTATTATTTTATCAAAGTACCAGCAAATATGACTAACCTTTAATAGCCACTTGACCTAACTGTCAACGGATTTGTGAAATCGTACATGAAAAAATTATTCACAGAACGGTATGCCAAGCAAATCTCGGAAGCATTGGGAAAAGGAAAGGATACGGAAAAAATTGAAATTCCGTTACAACTATCCAAATTGAAGCAATTACATGCCAAGTGGATTGTAAAACTATTCAACGAAATGACTTCAGAATCTGGCAAAAAGGTGATCCAAAATGGGGAGTTAAAAACTGGGATTACCGACGGGATAGCAATGGGGATATCGACACTTCCGCCTTTAGATCCTTTTCATGACATCGACCCCTTGGTAAGCGAAAAAGAAGAGTATGATCTACAGCAAGCGTTGGCCACAAGTGAGTGCTGTTTAGACAAGGGAGTAACATTGGATATGCCAAGTGATCATGAAAGTGCATGGGGAGATCTAGATGATCCAGGATGTAATGACGACTGGAATGGCTTGGGAGCAAAAAGTGACTCAGGTGAAGAAAGTCAAGCCGGCCAATACCAAGGAAAAGGTGCATTTGATTTGTTTGACTGAAAATAATTAACAAAGTCATGTTGAAACCTCAAATATTTGTCTTTTTCTTGTTGTCTCTCTTCCATTTTGAAGCTCTTTTTGGAAAACAAAGAAAAATTAACTACCCCGAAAATATTTGGAAATCCAATATCCATAAAATTAAATACCCGTGAAAAATTTCTTAAAGCAAAAATCGCGAAATCAAATATCCGCAAAATGTAAACTGTTTGGCATCGTGAAATTAAAAAGCCGCAAACTTTTATACCTTTAAGGTATTAGCAGATCCTTATATTCTATTTCAGGTTATTCCTGCAATGTCAACATAGATATGGTGAAAGTTATGTAAGTCTCACTCTGTAAACACATAATCAATATGTGCAAATCAGGCTACATTAAAGAAATTGATCAGCAAGACATTGTCTTAAAATGTCAGAGGTAGCACTACAAAAAAGGTTTAGAGCCCTTTTGTTACAGCTCAATGACTGTCCCAGTGACCAATTACTTCAAACCTCTGTACCAGGGTACTTAATTTCAATATCAAACAGGCCAACTATGGAAATCACTGCCCTAAAGATTTGCAGACCACACCACATATTTCGTACATACACAATAATTACCCACAAAAATTAAGCAACACACATCTCTCAAGGGATTTTAGAAAACTCAGGTCTGCTATGTCCAACCTTTCTTTCTTTGGTTCAATCTGTTTGACAGGCTTGCAATTATTTAGGCTGCAATCCTTATGGAGCCATTCCTTGTTAATATAAGTAATGATTTCATTAAAAGTAAAAAAGTTGGGAGGTGCACTTAAAGAGCATTACAGTATTACATTACTCCTGATTTCAATTGTCTTTAAAACATGTTTTTTAACTGACCTACCTCTATTAAATGTAACCCGACTGCAGTAATAGCTCTTTCAAATGTATTACGGACAGTCTCTATGCCATCCTTATCTTCTATTCTGTCCATCATAAACTGGCAATATTCAGACCATATCTTGACACCTATGATGACAAAGTGTTCACTCTCAATTTAAGTATTTTTACAGTTCATAATCAAATTATTTTTGCACAAAATAGGGTGGGCATGTACAGAATGCACAGAAATGTACATTCTAATGTATATTTAATGTACAGAATAAGGTAGGCATAGTCAATCAGTTATTTCTTGTTTTTGTAATCATTTTAATAGTTGCTTTCATCTCTGTAGTCAATTTTTTATTTTTAACAATCACAACAACTGTGTGAAGGATCATCATGCACACAAATTCTCCTCTAAATGTTTTAACACTTTTCCCTGCCATCTTGAACCTGGAGTGTCAGAACTGGTCCTTTTACCTATTTAATTTGGTTGTTCAGTAATGGAACAAAGATGGTTATGTAACCAAATACTGTTCTACCCAAATTAGAGAAACATTCAATTTCTACATGGGTTTTTTGAGGATTTTTCTGGGGGATGCTTCTACTGAAATTTTCCACCACTGTAAATAGTAGCACATTATGATGTTACTAGAATATCACCATAGATTCAATTTTCAGGTGTTTTGCTAAGGCTATTTTCTCCCTAATATCTCTTTTCTAAAACATTAACAGACAAGATGTATGGTGAAGGAGGGCAAAAAATATGCACTATCGATTGGCGGGTAAAAAATACGCACCCACGGAAATTGCCTTAAAACTGTTTAAATCCGACACTCGTCTCGAAGATAACTCTCCACTTTGTAAAACCAAACATACACTATTTGTAGAGACATAGCTTGGATTG
>JAAAKL020009447.1:0-15091 GCA_010016065.2 Carybdea cf. marsupialis auct. non (Linnaeus, 1758)
CTTTCCATAGACAAGTACATAGGCAGAAACACCAGCAATCATGAACTACATAGTATAGAACTCAACAAACATGAAATACATACGGCGCTGTCGCCGATTGAACCAAGGATCTCCCACATCGAAAACAAAGACTTTACCACTGCACTAAATAGTGCAATAGTAAAGTCGACAATACAGGAAGTTGATCCCAAATTCTAACCACCACCAGCAACCTTATTTCATATTTCGCTATTAGCTTCATCAGTGCCACTTTCCATAGACAAGTACATAGGCAGAAACACCAGCAATCATGAACTACATAGTATAGAACTCAACAAACATGAAATGCATATGGGAGGTCCTGGGTTTGATCCCCGCCAGCGAGCAAAATTTGCGTTGTATTTTGGTCCCAAAACTGAACTGCAATCGTCTAGTTCTAGAATCATATTTGCTATTTAAGCAAAGCTTTTTTGTCTTTAGAACACTCTTATCTCTTTGTTTGTTATGTAATTTATACAAGAGAATGATTTCTAAAGATTTACTGTAATATAAAGCTAACTTTGCAGGCCGAATTGCAAGTGACACTAAACTGTGCCAAATTCACATCTTGAGCAGTGATCATCAATGTTCCATAGACAAGAAAGCTCATATCTGATGCTCTATTTCTCCGATACCCAAACCTTTTTCACCATGTTAGTAGCGAAGGATGGTAATAAAAGTACATTTAAATTCAATACCGTGAGGATAATTGTACGGTAGAAGGGGCTATTTAATCTCCAAATATGCAATTTCGTTTATTAATTTTTATATTCAGTGACGTGGTGTCCATCTAATGGCCGTAGAAACACCAAGATCAAAAATATGCAACGTTGTGGATCCAAATGAAAGTTATTCGTAAATAAAATGGGTCTTGAATGCGTTCCTTTGTGGTTCTGTCACCAATACCATATGGAAAAGGCTGTTTTCTTTTGAAAAATGGTTTATGAAGTCTTAACTTCAATGATTAACATTACCATAAAATTCTTAAAAATGTTTCGAATTTGTAACAGCGAAATTTACGAATGATAAACAATAAAGCTTATAAGCTAGTAAACAAACGCTAAACTTTAAATGATTTAAATTACAAATATAAACTATTAAAATCAAAGGACAAAATAGAATTTATTAAAATCAAAGTTGGTTCCAAAAGAGTTGTGGGTAAGGGAGGGCTTGTCCCTTTAAACTGTTACTTGCAAACCTATCACAAAGACTTTCGATGAAGATGATGCGGATGAGGATAGCCGCGGAGATAGTAAGTACTGTATTTTATTATGATAATAAAAATGATGACGATAACCACGATAATCAACCTGAAAGTTAGAGTCGATTCGAAAGAATATCTTTTTAAGGTCATGATACGAAATCTGTAACGTGATCGTCAGTATACTAGTGAAACTTGGTTAACCTGTGTTGCGTACATGTCTGTATAGCCGCATCTCTTTTAAGAGGCTTATTTTATTAAAATTCAAAGTACTACAAAGAAACATCGTACTGACATACGTTGTATCAAAAGTGTCGGAGGGGTGTCAGTTACATCAAGTACGCTACCAAGCGGTGTCTTGTGTCACACATGACTGATAGCCAGCTATTTGTTACACGACCGCTTGCTATCTTAGGTTAGAGCCTATTTTGATACCTGGCAGTTGACTAACAAAAGTAAAAATTCACTTGAAAAAAACTGAAACATCATTCTCGGGCCCTCGCTGCTTCAGCGATTGCAGCTATGATGTACCATAACAGCTTTGAAATTAAAAAACCTATTAAGGCCTCTGGTTGATGGAGTGGGTGGAAGATGTTTGAATGCTTCCAGAAACGCACGTCTTTAAGTTTCTTGGGCAGCAGTCTGTTTATCATGCACGTGTTTGAAGTTACCTATAAATGCATCTTGGAATATAGCTACGGCATAGCCTCGTCTGTCATCTACTTAATTGCTTTCCACATAAATTTGTTTTAAAAGTTTTTTGGTGATACGGAAGAATAAAAATGCACGAAACAGCGAAACCATTCTAGCTTTTTTCGTGTGACACCAGAGTACAAAATCGTCGGAATTGAGATTCTGAAGAAATCAATGAAACTTAGCCCAACTGTGTTTTAAAAGTAGCCAATCAGAACTCTGACTGCCATATTGGTGTTGTTTTGACCAATCAGTGTAACTGGAACTGAATGGTTAACCGAAGAGACCAATGAAAAGACAAATCCAGGCTTTTCAGTACTAAAATGTTTTCGTTGTTTAGTTCTGTTTTATACATTTTTTGTGTGTTATGTAGTTTTGCGTCATCATGTAGCTTTGATATGTAGTTCACTTGACAATATCGACCGAGAGTGTAGAAGCTTGCTGAGATTACTGAAACATATCTTATGTCTCTACAAGTTCTAGTCTCTTGAACTTCAAGATCAGCGTCTATATAGAGGAGGTAAAACGCGCAACAACAAAGATGAAACAACTGCGGTTGGATATACGTTCTAACGAATTCGGCAAAACATTGGCCTGTCTCTGAAAGTCAGAATTAATGATAATACTCATGAGTTGTAAGGGAACCTAGGACTTTTAAATTTTACCTCAAATAATCATGGAATAGCTTTAAAGTTGTTCTCACGATGCCATCGCGAACAACAATATAAAAAAACTAAATATAATTACGCCCGGCTGTAATTCGTTTCCTTTTAAGCAAGATTTGGTACGAATGCCCAGACCGTAAGCATGAATAGACAAGTAAAACGTGATGGTTTAAAGTACACTTTTTACCAGCATGTACATAACGTATACAACATCCACGGGATTTGTCCTTTAAATCTTTTTCTCTAGGTCAAAAAGGTCATTCGAAGATAATAAGCGAGCAATATTGACAATTAGAGCGAATATACTTAAACTGTTCAATTCATTAATTTTATAACGAAGCCCAACTGAATACGCCAGCAGATAACAGAGCGTTCTGAGATCAGATAACAGGCTTTAGGCACTACAACATTTCTGTACCTATATGGGCCTCCTTCACACATGACTAAAGATGCTGGAAGGAAGTGAAATTCGGTTCTCGAAGTTGTTTTCTCCTTCAGTGTTTACTGCTGTAGTACGTCATCAAATAAACTGGCCTATCTACTTTGATTTAAAGTTAATCTCTAATATTGCAGATAATTGTCAGTTTTGGTTTAGTGTTTATCGTAACTTAAGTAAGCTGACTTCATTTGCTAGCGGAACATGAATTAGTAAATGTATCCGTCCTATTGATATGTTAAAGGCAATTTAAAACTCTACGAGATAAACATAATAAGAATCTGCTGGTCTTAAATTTTTAACTCATGCTTGGCCATCCCTTGGCTACGGAGACCTTCCTTGTACTTTGTGTTTACATTTACAGCTTGTCAATAAAGACACACATAGCATTACATCAAGGTAATAGGACGTCACGTATTAGACTCCAGCCTTCCTTAAAGAACATAAGAACTTTATCGACTTATTTAACTGTAACACTAGTTGTTTCAGAAGGATATGTAGGCGGGGTTGCAAGCTCCTTGCAATAAAGGTTTATAAGAATGATAGGAAAATGCATAGGACATAATATTAGGTATTTTGTTAAACTGTAACAATACCATAGTAAATATACTTCTCGACTGGAATATGTTAAAATAAAACCCAACATTGATGAGAATGCAAGATCTTCATTTCTACAAATTAATGAGGTTTTGTAATTTCTTCCTTAACAAGTATGTTAGTAAGTAAGTAAGTTTGAAAAAAATGGTAAAAAAGTATAGATAGATATAAAATTTTGATATGATACAAATTTAATGAATACCTACAAAAAATTTCGAGACATTTCATAAGTACGACTAAAGATCTCAGTTTCCAAAACATATTTGGAATCAAAACTACTCCATCATCAGTTAGTTTATAATAAAACCGAAGCACACGTGTGCTGAAGGATTTATGTAGAAAGCGGACAAGGATGACGTGTTCCAACATGTGCATCAGAAGTAGAAAACTGCAATCAATGGTCAATAAAAAACAACATGATCGTGTAGGGAATAAACATGTTAATAGGCATTAAACAGATTACAGTATTAATGACGTTGATATAACAGAAATTGATAATTAACTACCAACATAAAGTTACATTCTATTGTTTACATTTGGAGTTTCTCATTTGATGTGCACTCCTTCCTTCATCTTAAGTTCATGTTTTCTTGAGCATCCGAAATTCTGCAATAGTCCTCATTACAAACGTCACGGCACGATTGAGAGACCTCCAATGTTTGAAAACATGGAAACTCTTGTCCTTGTATAAAAGTTCCAGGAGACACGTTATCCAATGCCTGCTGCTTTCGCTTTTCGAAGTGGAATTACATCCCGCACAAATAAGTTCGGAGAAAACGCGTGAACGGAGTGATAAAGGGACAGGATCTTTGGCAGTGAAAAAGTTGTCTGTCATGTAGTAAAAATTAGTTTCATATCTATATTCTTAGAAAATTCCTCAATACGGCCAAGAATTTTGCCCGTAGTTTAGTTATAAACAAGGCAACGTAAAGTAAAGAGTGACAGCTTTGACTTCCGTATTTTGACTAGTGCTGGCGCACAGAATGGTTAACACGTACTTATCTAAATTATGTACAACTGCTACTGCTACAACAACACGCTTGGTTTTCGTATAGTTCAGAGAAGCGTCCTACCATAAAAAAGCAGAGCTACAGGATAGGCAGATGTAACGTTTGTAAATGTAGGGACCTAGCAATTAACTTTGATGGCCTCTGTCAAAAGTAAACATCTGACCTTCCAGAGATAATCAATTCAAAGAAAATATTCGACTGTAGATTAATGATAGCTTTAAAGTAGAGAAAAGGAGAAGCTCCACTTCTTAAAAAATTTTGAAGTTGTCTTAAGTTTTAAAGTCATTACACGATCAGTTCTAGGTTACTGTGGTGACGTCAGAATTTTACAGTGAAGTTGTAACACTGGAGTGAAGTATGTCAAGGATTCCAAAAACTCCAAAAACTGTAATTCCATTGAAGGTTTCTATAACAGAACCTTTATGATTGAAAAAAACTGGTGACAGAAGTGGTATGAATACCAAAACCAAATACCAAAATGTACAAACAAGATCTTGTATTAATCGTATTCATTGTAAGCTAGCAGACACGCAAAACTATTTTTGGTGTTATAGAGCTATTAAAGTATTTTAAGTTTGTTGGGGCTGTTTTCTTAACTTATACTAACAAAAATAGGAATTTAGGTATTTCAAGGAAAAAATGTTTATATGCCTTGTCCATAGTGGCACGTAAAATTACTTGATGCTGTGTCATAGACTTGATTTAATGGGAAGGGGTGGTTAAAACATAAAATAGACGTAGGGTGGACAACTTACAATAGAGGGAATGTGAGACGATTGGTTGAGGTAGTTGAATAGTGGTTTAAGCGGTAAAGTTGATGAACGCTGTCATTATTAAATTTAAGTCTTCAAATACCTCTCGTTTAAGGCTTTTAGGGAAGATATTATGATAAACTAAAATTCTACAGGGTTGGTATAATAAAGTTTCATTTTCTACAGAATCTGCACTGAATTTTTCATGATACCTCTCCTTAAAATCCTGGGAGATAAACTATGTTTCTACAGGGCAGTTTTGAATGACATAAAGTACACAATCTAGTGTCGAATTCATGTTTTTCAATAGAAGAAAAGTACAAATTCAATTATTGATCATATCCCATTTAGGTAAAAAGCATTTCAAATCCTTTGTCCCAACATTAATAAGCGTTTAAGTCGAAATGTACTTTTTGCTATTATCATAAAATGCACATTTCAATTTCCTAAAATTCATCTCACTATAACATTCACAGTATTCTAGGCTGCGAGAGCAATGCTCTTACCCTGAGATCAAGGCTTTAAAATAAACTTTTAATATTGAGGTGCCTCAGGAATTCTCTGCGTCAAGAATTTGGAGATAGCTACCAAAATTCGAAGGAGATTATATTCCGATAAAAAAATTCCATTTAGAAGACATTATCTGAAATTATCAAATTTGTGGAGATAGTGAAGGAAAGTGAACATAATCGCTGAGGTTTGACTCCGGGACCACGCCATCGCTACATCATGTTCAGCAGTCCCCATAGCTCAGCTGGTAGAGTAGCACATTGCGACTATTGAGATCCGAGTTCAAAACCTGATGGTTGTATTTTTCACTTTTCTCTAGTATCTTTTTACATTTGATATTTTGACTATATATATCACTGAAACGGTGTGAAACACATAGTGACCTAGCATTATATGGCACTGAGATTTTTTGCTGGGACTGGATATATTTAAACGACATATAACGTGATAAACACTACTTGGTCATATAATTTTTGGGGGCATCTAAATCAGAATCCTTGCAAAATTTATCAAATTATATTTAAATATATGTATCATGTTCTTGAAATACTTCAGATTTATCCCCTCTAACAATTAAAGTAATACCGATAATAATATTATAAGAATGTAATATATAATTGGAAAGGTACATCTTAAAAGTCACGATTCTTTTTATAAATACAACAAGATTAATCTTCATTATCTGCAAGTGCAAGTTAACCGTAATGCTACCCCAACATTTACATAAGATGAAAATTCAGTTGTCGTGGAAAGAAAGCATTACATAGAGATGTAGAAGATCCATTATCTCTTTTAAATGAAATTTCAGGGAATCTTCTTGGTGGCAACAGTGTTTTCTTTCATTGAAATTGCAGAGAACCTTTTCGGTGGAGACAGTCTACCTTCAATGAAATTTCAGAGAATCGTTTTGGTGGAGACAGAGTCTACCTTCAATGAAATTTCAGAGAACCTTTTCGGTGGAGGCAGAGTCTACCTTCAATGAAATTTCAGAGAATCGTTTTGGTGGATACAGAGTCTACTTTCAATGGAATTTCAGAGAATCGTTTTGGTGGATACAGAGTCTACTTTCAATGAAATTTCAGAGAATCTTCTTGATGGCAACATAGTAAGTGTGAATATAAGCTTGAACAACGAGTTTGACGCTCAGGGTTGGGTGTGACTGTCAATATGAGGATGTATCGTAGTGGGAGTGTGAGGTAGTTCCGAATAATAGTTCTGGGTGCATTTTACCGATAGGAAAGTTTGAGTTGGTGCGAGTTTCCAGTTTGAAGATGAATTGTCTAGGAGTATGAGCTTAAAATATTGCATAATAAGAGTCAGCTCAGTCTGGGTGTGGGTAATGTAGTTAATGCTGTTGTGGGCGCGAAGTGTCCCGTAGAGGGTTAATACTGATGTTGATGTAGGTGTGAATATGAGTGTGAATGCCTGTGTGATATAGTTGCTGAAGTGAACGTGTATGTGTTTGTGTGTGCATTGATTCTTGGTGCAAGTGTGAGCATGCATTGGAATGTGAATTGAAAGTCGGTTTGAAAATGAGCTGGACTGCGTAAGTATAAGAGAAGTTGTAGATGCTAGTTGAAAATATTTGTAAGTAATAAAATACTGCATCGTGGAATGTTGAATATAAATACATTTTTGTTAGAAACTTATTTCGTTTTTATTTTTAAGCATTGGCATAGTATAAATTATAACAACCATGAAAGAGGAATGTTTACTCTTTGTACTTTGAAAATTCCCTAAATCCGTATTTATATCTACACATCAAAATTAAACTACTAGTTAGTTCTACAGGCCTACCTTTTATTTACTAGAAATATAAAACATGTTATTAATAGGAAACTGAGTTAATCTAATACAATTTATATTTCTCAGAAGTTTATTCGACACGTTTATTTATTAATAAGTATGCTAGCATTGACATAATTCCATGTTCAAAATTCATTATCATAATAAAACTGACTATTAATTCTGACATAAACTAGAGTATTCAAATGTCAAAATTGTTAAACATAAATCAAGCGCGAGGACCAATCTTATATGTAATTGAGATAATCTGATGCCTAGAAGGTTCCTTTCGTATGTTGTTGTTCGTATCTTGTCCTTTTTTGAAGACTCTTTGTCAGGGTTGTCATTACCTCATCATTAGCAAATTTTCGCAGTTCGGGTCAGACTAACTTCTGAGAATGTCTACGAGATATTTTTAGAGTAAAGTTTTATCTTAACTGTCTTATTTCAATATTTGAGTGGTGTTTCGTATAACATGCATACTTGACCTACAAAATTGCAAAGATTTAATCATAGTTCAATGTAAACTTGCCCTTTCCCCCAGATGTCAAATACAAGATAAATATCTTGTTCGTTAGCTATACAGCGGGAGATTCGTGAATATATCAAACAATTTTTATTATAACGAGAACGATTTGATATACTTTGATTGAATATGCAAATATCTTTTCAGTGTACAAAATTTCTGTCTTTTCCTGATTAAAAGCATTATTGATTCTTTTACTCATACAATGAGAATATACACAAAAACCTTTGTATACTATTATTGATGATATGGAATTAAGGGAAAAATAAGCATCTTGTTGTTTAGTGATGCAGAGTATTGTGTTACGCAAGCAAAATTTGCAACACAAAACTTCTGTTGAGGAAATGCAGGAACGTTCCATTTGTTCTCCGTTGAGCTGCGATATCTTTTATACGTACAGAGTATATTTGCTATCTCCTATTCTCAAAGAAAGCGGGGCTTTTCAGGATCAGAAAATATCCTGTTTCCATCTGTAATTCTCAAGTAAGAGATAAAACTGCCATGCCTATCATTTGATCTTGTAGAAAGATCGGAAAGTGCTTCTTTGTTGTTATCTCTGGCTTGAAATTCTTACAAACTTCGCAAAACTTTCCGCTTATCAAATGAATTATTGGCAGTCAGCAACTTGAAGTCGTATCAGGTTTTTTGAGAAGAATAATCCGTTAGGTTATTGATAAGGTCTGACAAGAAGAAAACTTGGTAGGAAGGTAAGCATGGATTTAAAATCCTTTGCTCTGGCAACAGAAGAAGTATTGTCATACATTCTAAGACTCATTTATCCTTTACGATTATCTTAAAGGTGAACAGGTTGACATCATATAATTACAATGGGTGTAGGTGCCGTACTATCTAGCATTACCGTTTTTTTAAAAATTATAATACCGTTTTAATAACTGTTTGGGACAGAAGGCCATGTCATTAAGAAGTGAAAGAGTCCTAGAGCTAGATACTTGAAAACACTGGGAATATTACAATGTCATTTACGTACGTGTCCGTATAATATCAAGAGCTGGTTGTATTTAACAAAGTCGAGTATTTTTCATTGTAAAGTATTAGAACTGTTAGTGAGGAGGTTAAAGGCTACAAGAAATTTACGTGCTACGAGTAAGAGTTGTCTATAATCTAATGACCACTTTTTACTTTTCGTTCGTTGAGAAATTGTAGAAGCTTCATTAGGCAGAATACAGTAATAAGGGATATGCGTGGATTGAACGTACGAACGTAAACTACAGCATTTCCTTAGAGCATTCTCAACCTCTCTCATGTAAAGAATATTTCAATCCACTCAAGTAAAGCGAACTTCACGACTGTAAAATGTTTGATAACATTATTCTATTTCGAGTTTTTCACTTGATTCATGCTTCCGTTGAATGAGTTTATTTTATTATGTTTATAGGCTGTCGCAGATTGTCAGGCATACGAAGAGAAGATCTGGTAGGTAAGACGAATTGTCTATCAATTTTAACGTCATATCTTTCTTCTTTTGATTGGTAAAGGGTTTTCAATTAATGTACTTTATAAATGGATACACCAACGTATTTTGATAGCATGATACGAAGATAATTCAATGTAAGACACAAGTACGTTTGGTTGTTTCTATTTTTACACAAGAATTACTTATTTAAATAAATTTGATTGGACGTGAAACACACGACTAACGACAACTGTTAGGAATAACGTACTGGAAAGTTTACTACTAACAAAAAGACAGATGGAAGAAATAGGAAGTATGTCATTATCAGGATGGTTGGTTACCATGTTTCTATTTCTCTGGTATCTTTTCAAGGCTGAAAATTTCAATTTCTCTTTTTCGATAATATACCAGATACTTACATCCTGCGTTGCCATTCTGGGAAGTTGAGAGAATATTGTGTCTAATAATACATCAGAATCGTGTATCCAATTCCACAGTTACATTTTATCGCCGTAAAGTCTATCGCCACAATTTCCTGCTAACTTTCAGCTATCTATTAACAGCAGGAGCACCTATGGTAATTTAGGGCTTGTTATCTTAAAACAGAAACTATAATTTTCATAAGGTAAGAGACTACGTCCTCTAAATTCTGCAACCAGATTACACACAAGAAACGTCTAGCAATAAGAAATTACAGGCAATCAAAGCAGTTTTGTATGCATGTCTATTCTCGCCTTTTATTTACATACATCTTGTTGTATCTTTCTCGCAAACAATACGATTTAGGTGTGTAGATTCTCCTCTTGCTTCACAGTAAAGTTTAGAGAAGGTTAAAGGAGTCAGGATTCCACTCATTAGGTCAAAGTTCCTCCCCTTCGGATATCTTTCATAACTTGGACTTCCTCATGTAGTAATCTAATTGTATTGTAGAGAACCATGCTCTTGCCATATGAATTATAACAACGTTGAAAAGTAAGTATTGAGTCTTTCATCCAGAGCATTTGAATTTCCCCCTTATCAAAGCGCTGTTTAATGAATAGAATCGCAAATCAATCAATTATCAACCTTCTGTCTTTGAAAAAGGAAACAATGTCTCTAAAAGAAGAGATATAGTTTAAAATTAGGTTTTAAAATTTTGCAACCGATGCACGTTTCCATAACGTACCTTGCTGACTATAAAAGGAAAATTCTGGGATTTTGTTTATGGCAGAAAAAAATAACACTTCACGAAGTAGAGAAATATTTTTTGCACTTAGTGGCTTTTTTCGTCTGACAATCTTCAGAGTGCAAAATTGTTAGTAATGAAGGATAATTAAGGGAACTTGTTTTAAACCAACTTTCATCTTTTCAAATTAACGCATGTTTTTTCGTAACGTACTTTGTAGACCATAAAAGAATAATTGAGGGGATTTGTTCTTAACCAAGTTTCTTATTTTCAAATTAACGCATGTTTTTTCGTAACGTACTTTGTAGACCATAAAAGAATAATTGAGGGGATTTGTTTTGAACCAAGTTTCTTATTTTTAAATTAACGCATTTTATCCCGTAACGTGCTATGTAGACTGTAAAGAGATAACTAAGGGAATTTGTTTTGAACCAAGTTTCTTTTTCTCCAACCAGCTCACGTTTTCGTAACATAACTTGTAGACTATCAAGGGACAACTAAGGGAATTTGTTTTGAACCAAGTTTCTTTTTTTCCAAGCAGCTCAAGTTTTCGTAACGGATCTTGAAGACTGTAAAGAGATAACTAAGGGAATTTGTTTTGAACCAAGTTTCTTTTTTTCCAACCAGCTCGCGTTTTCGTAACGGATCTTGTAGACTGTAAAGAAATAACTAAGGGAGTTTGTTCTGAACCAAGTTTCCTATTTTCCAACCAGCTCACGTTTTCGCAACGGATCTTGTAGTCTATCAAGGGATAACTAAGGGAATTTTTTCTGAACCAAGTTTCCTATTTTCCAAGCAGCTCACGTTTTCGTAACGGATCTTGTAGACTGTAAAGAGATAACTAAGGGAATTTGTTTTGAACCAAGTTTTTTTTTCAAATTAACGCATGTTTTTTCGTAACGTACTTCGTAGGCTATAAAAGGATAGTTGATGGAATTTGCTTTAAACCAGTATTTTAGGTTTCGTATTTTCAGTAACAAACGTAAAACAGCAACTTTCGATTTACAATGTACGTTGTAGACGTACGAGATAATTGAGCAAATTTGTACTTAATGCAGCATTTGTATAACTTCTCAAACTGACAGTTTTGTTCTAAAAGCTTTTCAAACTCTCATATCAGACCAGAAAAGTAAGAGATGTATCGACGGAATTTGATTTAAGTTGGAATTTAATCTGTTATTTAGTTGCGTTTGTGGTTTAGATCATGCAAACCATGTATCTACGAGTGGATTGATTCTATTTCAAGTTGAAATGAAATAATGCAGGAATTCTACAGCATTATGAAATGATCAATTCCGTTATGGTCAATAATATATAACAGCTAGTTCAGAAGGTGTTGCTTCATTTTCTTTGCTGTAGACCTCTTTTCTAACTGTACACCAAAAAGAATCAGAGTAGGTATGAAGTCTGTGAATTTTCTCTTGGACTCCTTTATAATTATATAGATCTAACTTACCATTGTAGTTACTTTCATTTTGAAGCAATCTCTCGGAAAGTGCTGCTTTCTCTGTCTGTAAATGTGATACTTTCATGCCTAGATTATACCTTTTTCCCTGTTAATACTAAAAACACTTCAGGTCTTCATTAATACACCTTTTCACAGTTTTGTAACTGTCTGGTTTTCACAAACATATCTACCAACATTTTGCACCGTTTTCTAACGAACGAAGCCAGAAATATTTCTGACAAAAGCATGTTCATACTTTTTTGACGTAGCAACGAAATTGAAAAGAAAAAAAACTGTCCTCTTAGATTTGTGCTACCTTATTTTCATGGCATGTAACACTGTTTTGGCGGTTCAATAAAAGGAGAAAATAGTTTATCTAGATAGATTATAAGTGTAAAAACATTTTATAGACATATTTAAGATAGTTGTTCTCGAAGGTCAACGGAGTATGTTGCTTTCTTTGTCCCCTCTTGTAGATATTAGCCGCACTTTTGTTTTCTCTAGTTAATTTCGATATACATCTTTTGGACAATGTCAGTACTAGTGCAGTCCCTGTAGCTACCTACTTAGCTACTTAGATGCTTACTTAAAAACAAGTAGGATAAAGTTGTGTTGTAGTTGCACCTCTGATAGCTATTCAGGGACCTATACGGAAAATGGACAGGTAAGCTGTCATCTCTTTGACTTGAATAGTGGAACAGCAGGTAGGTCTAGTATAGACTCATACGTGATAGACAAAACCAAGTAATATCGTCGACTCATCAACGACTTAAGTAACGTTTAGCATAGTTACCAATACTAGTGTTACTAAATAATGATTATAAAATGGTGCTAATATGGTGGGTTACAGAGAAACGTTACAACGTAAAAAAACTCTAGAGCTTACAACATAATTTAGAACTTAAATTTAACTATGACTAAAAGGCAATTAGTTAAAAATACAAGTGGTATCTAGCTAAACCCTGGTGTAAAAGCAACTAACCTAGCGATACATATAATCTATATTGGCTATGCGTTTTACAACTGATTACACATCACAAGAAAAGAATGCTTTTCTTAAGAGATGCGTCTTCATGGATCTTTTAAATTATTAAAGTTATATTCAGTCCTGATTATTAGTTGTATTTTCCCTCTGCTATTGAAGACGTTCTATCGCTCAATATTTTCTTGATATTACTTCGTGGTAGTAGCAGAAGACGTCCTTCAAGAAGATCTACGGTTGTATCTCGCATGTCTCCAACGGGAACCCAGTGATGATATACTTTTCTATATTTATCTATTCAAGCACTTTGCAGCTTTCAAAGGGCTGTAGAGGGCATGATATGCCTGACAGAAGTTTTTCCATAGTCACGTCACATGGCACAGAGAGGTTGGTCTCCATATTTGTTATGAGGTGTATTTCGATGTCATCTGGAGAAGTATTGGCAGCTAATATGACGAGTAGAAAAAAAATCATGTTTTTAACTTAATTCAGTTGGCAGAGCGCACACAACCAACAGGTGGGACAGAGTAATAAAACTGGGTGCAAAAGAAAATTCATGTTGTACTTTTTTCTTTTGACATTCCTCGGCATGTTTAAAGTCGTCAGAATATTAATTGAATAAGGAATCAATGAATTTTTTTCTAAATAGCCAATCAGTACTCTGACTGCCAAATTGGTGTTGTTCTAACCAATCAGTGTCCGTGAAGGTAAATGGTCAAACGAAAGGGCCCAATGAAAAGACAAGTTCTTTATGTTTACAGATCAAAGTTTCCTTGTAGGAGCTAACGCTTGGCGAATACAGGATGAAACATGCTGCTTAATTCTGCCAGCTAACCTCAAAGTCGGGCTGTCGCCATAGCCAGCCTCTTACTGGCAAAAAACGAGTAGATTACAGTGCTAATATTTGTGGAAGGCACAAGTTCTCTGTGATTAATAGGGAAAGCTTTCTTACTGTCATAAACTGTGCGTGAGGTTACAACGCCTAAGCACTTTTCTACGGCCTTTTGGAGCAGGTTTTCGGATCGAAGCGAAACGATACCAAGCTATGATTGTCTTAAATACACAGGTCATTTCTTAGGCCCAAAAGATTTTTCACTGGAAAATTGCAATATTTAGCCTTGTTGGTAAAAACGACGACATCTTCAAGATAGCCGCTAGGTGGAAAAATCTGCCTGCCGGTAGTTTCTCCTCTAACCAGATCATAAGTGCATGGTGAATAAAGGTTGTGATGAGATTCACCTTGCGTGTTTTTGGGCAGAAAGAAGTCCAGAAAATGTATTAAGCAGAAAATGTAGGGTTCCTGTACCCACTGGTCACGAATTCATTGCCATACTACTCCATCAAAACGTCAAGGAATGGCAGAGAGTTGTTTACGTTCCTTACGGAGGTAAAATTTAACGCCTGGTCTAACTTCTTAGAGTTTTGTTAGAAATTTCCTACCCTTAGATTCGTTCTTAATACGGCAAAAGTATCGTCTACATATCGAAAATAAACAACAGGTTTTGGAGGGGATTGAAAAAGATGCAGTTCATAGAAACCACCAAAGATATTAGCAAACGCTGGACCCAAGGGGCTACCCATGCTTACCCCATTTCTTTGTCGGTACATCTCACCACTGAAGCTGAATTCGACACCGCGTGTCGCCACCTCCATTTATTCAATAAACACCAAGATTACGTCCACAAAATGGAGAACGAATTGCCGATTCAAGCAAATTTCAAATACTAGGGAGTGTAGATGCTAATAGCAACACACCCAAAATTTAAAAGACATCTAGCTGGAAAAGGTCTTTTACCGTAGGGTATTTACGATAGGATAAGGCCTTCAGGATCACAACGTCAACGGACGTACAGCCTCCCCAAAAGTCACAAGGAAAAGATTGCCTTTCTC
>JAAAKL020009448.1:0-15091 GCA_010016065.2 Carybdea cf. marsupialis auct. non (Linnaeus, 1758)
AATTAAGCGTCCGTCCATTGTCTTGTAAATTGTATGTATAGTAGAAATATTGTAATATGTGTAGAGTGGCTGAGGAATTGTGAAAGAGATCACAGTTCCTCCAATAGATAAAGGTCTCGAAACTACTTGATTACTTCAGCGAGTTGCTCTACCTTGCGCTGCTTGCGACAGCGACGTTACAAAAGCACACGTTTGCATTTCGTACGTTGCTAAATACCGTAGTCCTAATTTTAAATTTGTCAGTGATTTCTTCAATGATTGAATATTTATTCAACTTAAAAATTAAGACCCGTAGAAAAAAACCAAATCGAAATGACTTCTGACATTATTTTACATTTTGAAGAAATCTGGAAAAGTCGATTAGAGGAAAAAATTAGAAGACGCGATAAAAATGTTTGAATTGACAAGACTTGACCGCAAATAGTAAACGTATTGTTTTATAACCCACTTTCCTAAAGTATAAAAATATAAGTAAAAGCACTATGAGTCAAATATTTAAGTCAAGCTCAAACTACTCTTCCTCACATTAAACAAACCTCTTATGTGAATGTAAACTAACCGCTATGCAATCATCTTCTTTATTCCAGAAAAAAATCCAGGGTATGTATCTCAATTGAAAGTGAACGTGGTCTTTCACTTTTTCTCATTGATCGCCAATACTTAGCGGTAACATGAGTGAGATTATGGCCACTACAAACTTTTAAATCATGTATGTAGCCTTGTGAAAAATAATGTAGTTTCTTATCCTTGGGTTTCTGTGATATTTTATCGACGTCCGGTATATAACTCACATAAATGTTTCCAGGAACGCCAAGCAACGAGTCAGTCATTTTACGAAGTTTTTAGAAAGCTTGCAGGAAGTAGCAACAGTAACTAAGAAGGCGGCAAACTGATTTGCATAATGGAACTATGAATATTAATGATCATTATCATTGTCGTTGTCATGGTCATTGTCATTGTCATCATCATTATTTTAGTACTCACAATCATCGTCGCCGTCACCACCATCATGACCACCACCAGTTACCATCATTACCATCAACATCGCCATTATCATCATCGCCATGTTGATGGCACTGCAATTTTCACCCATTTGCCAATTAAGAGGAACAGTACAAAATTTATGTTTCTCATCAAAGTTTTAACAATTAGTACTACTGTTGAACAAACAAGGCACCAATTTAAAGCACACCTAAATACATTTATAAAACATAGGAAAAGCACCTACCACTGCTATTCCTTCGAATGCAAATACTGCCTGTCCGAAAAACATGAAGAAAGTAGAGAATCCACCCCATTTGGGATATGGCCCTGGGTCTTGTATGTTTGAAAATAGGCACACAAAAACACCAACAAGTCCAGCAATCGAAAACACGTTGGAGACTAAGGACATATATGCTATAATGTTTAAACTCTCCACCATGGCCAGTGCAAGGACAAACAGAAAGACCAGCGATGTCCATAACTTCACAGTTAACGTCTCTCCAAAGACCTAAATAGAAAAACGAATGAAACATTTTAAGAAAACTGAATGCTCTTTCCAAAGACATGTTCTTACCAGAAAGCTATATAGCCCAGACCAACATAAAGGTTATTGTCTTACCAATACGTTTTCGTTTTGTTGCCTGATGCCACACTACTATTGGACAGAAGGACAAGCAATAAATGTCATTTATAGGTTGCAAAAACTTGCTTTCATAGCCATCATGGAAACTGACAATGAGCATTCGCAAGTTTAAAAAGACTGTCAAGCAGAAACGATTTTCTTCTACATTGGTTAAAATTTTGACTAACAGTGATGGTTTTTACATAAGATAGATTGGTAAAATTCTATATCTGAGGAATAGGTTTTCAGATTATTTTCAGCTTTCCAGCCTCACATAATGGAAAGTATATTCTTTCCAGTTTATCAAGCCCTACTGCTACAAACACTTTATCCCCAACATTTCAAACTTGAGAGGATAGGCTGTAAAGCTCTTGCAAGTGGTATGTGTCGTATCGTCACAATGTTGTAATGTTTATGTTTTGACGTCATACCTGTGCTGCTTTCTTAATCATGATTATTGTGCAATGTCAAAGTTCTCGAACACGATATTTACGTCAGTAGATATATTATAGTATAATAATAGAAATCATACATTGTATATATATATCTGTAATTTACAAGTAGTGAGTTAATACAAGATCAGTACCAGAACTACTCTGTGTAATCGTACTTACGTGTGTCATCCGTGCGTGGACAGTCTGGCGTGCTACCTAAAGTGTAAGCGTCTTTCCAGCAGATATAAGGACACAACAGTATGTGCCTTTTGTAGGTTGCATGAGCATTTAGCATCTTAAATATCACTCTGATAGGCAGCGAAGCACGAAAAACCTACAGGGTTACGCCACAGGGTCCAATGGCTGCTCAGCGAAGATATTGTGGCAGAAAATGCATCTATGAACTACCCCGCATTGTAATGTCACTTATAGATCACTCAGTAAAGTCAAACTGTTTGGAGTATAAGCACTTTATACTACGTTGGGAAAATCAAACATCCGATAAAAAAGTCGACATAAAGTGTAGCAATATCAATGCAATCAATTATGCTCTACCTGACAGTTGAAATTCCAAATACTAATAACAGATTGCTGTAACTACGTTCTAACGCGTACTTCTAAACTTTTGCAGTCAGTTATTGAGTGAATGTGAAAATTATGAAATAGGGAAAATGATTGCACCGTGTACTCTTATATATTTAAAACCTTGGCCTGAAATTATGTATAGATAGGGTTTGCGGATTCTAGGAAGCGTTTCCCCATTGGTATGTCACAGTTTGCGGGTATGCAGAGCATATCAAGGAAAATACAATGGTTGTATCATCATCACCATCATCATTATAATTATCATCATCATCATCATCATCATTATCATCATCATCATCATCATTATCCTTATTATCATCATCATCATCATCATCATTATCCTTATTATCATCATCATCATCATCATCGTCATCATCATTATCATCATCATTATCATTATCATCATCATTATCATCATCATTTTGACCATAGTCGCAAAGACAAGGTTGCATGCTATTCAATAGTTGTCTACAATGGACACATGAACGAAACCTTACCTGATATAAATTATCTGCCACAAATTGGATGTAAACACAGCAAAATCCAAGTTGTAAAATACACAAAACAATGTTGACAAACAGGCTATATTAGAGAGATACAAATAAACAGAATGTGTGAGACAACTTTATACTGGAATAGCCTTCCTCTATTAGGCAGCCGGCGAAACAAGTAAGCTAATACGTCAAAGTGTGTGTGTGAGTGCGTGAGTGTGTGTATATGTGTGCGTGTGCGAGAGAGAGTGTCTGTGTTTTTGTTGTGAAATGATACCGTAACGAGTGCGTCATTTGAGTGAGTGTATGACTCCGTGATTGAACGAGTAAGTAGGTTAGTTAAGTAAGTTGTCGAGCAAGCGAGATGCTAAAACATGTGTAATTGAGTCCGGAGTGATTAAGCGAGTGACTACGTGAATACGTGAGTGAATGAGTGAGTGAGTGAGTGAGTGAGTGAGTGAATGAGAAAATGGCTAAGTTGGTGCATAAATAAGCAAGCGAGTGAACAACGGAATAAGTGCGTGAGTGAGTGTAGACGTGAGAGAGTGAGTGCACACGTGAGAGAGTGAGTGCACAAGTTAGAGAGTGAGTGCCTAAGTGAGCGAGTGAGTGCATAAGCGAGTGAGTGCATAAGTGAGCAAGTGAGTGCGTAGGTAAGTGAGTGAGTGAGTGAGTGAGTGAGTGGGTGAGTGAGCGAGTGACTGAGATACTGAGCAAGCGAGGGAGGGTTCGGCATTATTTAGTCAGCCAGCTATGTGCTCTATTAGCAATGAAAACTAACGAGCAGGTAGCCTTTCAAATCTGTAAATTATAGATAAATAGCACAACTAAAAGCTATTGAGGAAATCACAGCTATTTCAATAAATAAAAAGCGAGGAAGTAAATACGCAACTGTTCGAGTTGAAAGCTGTTGCTGTAGATTGAAACATTGCGGTTTAGTGAGCCGGTTCGTCAAGAAAGGATTTCTGTATGCCATTTTGTTGTCACTCGTTTGATGAAAGTGCACTGTCGTTACCCACTTCCGTTTGGCTGTTCTCTTCTTTACATCACAGCATAATGAAACGAAGCATGCATAAAAGGCCAGCACACGTTTTACTACAGTATTTGCTAAGTTTAACATTTTGCACTCTTGAAATAGCATTCTCGTAATACTTTTGGCATCCAATTATACTATGAAATGAATAACAAGTTAGGCAAGATCCCGAGCACGGTCGCTTAACCGAAATTGTAATGGTTGTCTAGGTACATGTTGTAGTGCTATCGGCTAGTATAGCTCAGCGGCGGATCAAACGGAGCGCTTATGATGCTCACTATGGGCGGGGAGGATGGTGGTGGGGTCTGGGCTTAACGAGTATTGAAACAATATTTACTCTTGGTCGTTGAGACTTCAAGATGCCTCAATGACAGCCTCCGATTCCAGAGAAACTCCTTGATTGTAGTCCACTTCGATAAGGCTCTACAAGAATTACATCTTAAGTCCACTAAACTATACGTCTGTTCAATTTGCAGTCACATCATCTTCCTCTGATGTTTTATAAAGACAGGGGTCAAGGACCTATAACCCACTGCCTTGCAACAGCAGGATTTTTGCTCTTCAAACCCTTAAACGTTGCTTCTATACTTGAAATGGAAACGAGAACCCTTCTCAAATAAAGATAGGCAATATCAAAAGAGCATTTAACTTCTCGCCTCATAAATCAAATACTAGAAAACCAGAATATCCTACAATATATCATATTCAATAACAAGTGTCGCACCTTCCTGCCCAAGAGTGTCGTGGGAGAAATTTATCCAAGGTGAGCTGCACCAACTGCCCATAATCAACTCTTTGCTTCAACCTGTAAGCAAGAAAAATGAGAAAAAGGATTTGAAAAATTATTGATCTTCACAAAATTAAAATTTTTACGTTTCGGATCAAAAGAGGTCGAAGACAGTCTCTCCACGAACGCAGCCCTGGTGAGAGTTAAAACTACAATAAATTATCATAATTGATAAACACACGTATGATAACGTATCAGGTAGCCGCTTAATTACAATGCAAAGGTTATTTCTCGACGATTTAAAAAACAAGATGAAAATAGCCTATAATTTGGTGTTAATGTACAACATTGTTTCGTAGGTGGGGAAAAATAGGTGGATAGACCCCACTGGATGTCACTTGATTATAAAGCAGCATATAAATCTATCTTACATTAGCAATGACAAATAATCAAAACCTTTCCAAATCGACTATACCAGCCACGCTGTATTGCTTTGGTATACGCTGTATTGTAAAACTGGCAACAAATGTTGACTCTCTAGCTAAATGCACAATACGAGAAACTTCATCTAAAGTAAATATGTTGTATGACGGTAACAAATCTTGCTGGGTAAAGGAAAACGGAACAAAATCTGCCGGTGCAGAGCGCATAAACACCTTTCAGGTCCATTGCCTCTTACACGAACCAAACATTAACATGAAAATAAGAAAATCATAAAATATTCGTATCACTAGGCAATAGATACATTTCTACAAAAGAGAGTATTCAGCATCCAGAAACTAGTTCTCACATATACAAACGTGTACAACCACACCTTTATTTACGGTCTGTAATTGTTCTAACACCTAAACTACGTGGGTTAAACTTGGACCAAAATCTTACGGTATTCAAAGAAATAAGGAGTGTTAAACGATAAAAGTGTATATTTTTTTCGGATTGCAAACGGAACTTTCCCCTTACCTTTTCGGCTACATGATCAGAGAACATTTTTTGCTTTTATTGCATCCAGGGGGTACATCAGCCACAAAAATTACTTTGCAATTTAGGCATTAAATACCGAATCCTAAATAATAGGCTATGGATCACTTCGTGAGGAAAATGTATCGTCGAAATAAAAAAATATTATGAATAATTTGACTTGAGGTTAAAAACTGGAAGATATCGTCACATAATGAATTAGTTTTTTTGGTTAGTAGTTATATCTATCTTACAAGAATAAAACCAAAGATGTCATCAATATTTCAATTTCTAATAAGACTGCCAGTTTACATCTCATCCTAACTACGGATCGACGCCTTACCCAGTTCATCTATGGCTACCATGGATTGGAAATGTTCCATTAAAATTTGAAAAGAAGACATACAGCAGGGTCTGTTTTACCTTAGAATTGTTGTATTCAAATTGGAGACTTGAGTACTTTTCATACATAGTTTATTGGTTGACAAATGCGTCGCTGAAATTCCGGGGCGAAATCACCGAATATTTGCCCTCCGTCACTAGCAAACATTGTAAAGTGACGCAAATTCTTTCAAGTGGTGTTTGCACAACGTACTCCTCGTTTCCCCAAAGTAACTCGACAATCGGCCAACGTATGACTGAAAACCAGCATTTTGTCGACAGCTACCAAGAGGATTTTTTTTGAATATCGGCAAAGCATGCTCTCCGTTTCATCTTACCGCTGAATAAGCCGCATTTATCGAAATGACATGTCTTTTCGGCAAAAATTATTGTTTTACACCTTTACGTTTTCCATAATACGAGTGAGCGAAAATATGAAACACAGGTGTTACTTAAAACAATGTCTTACAACACTCTCGTCTGCTATAACTCAGCGTAGTTTTTTACGTCACTCCAGACGACTACTATGACCAGTGTCTGTCGAAAACATTTAGCAAAATGAGTCCGTTGCCCAGTACAATTTTCCAAGTAAAGACCGTAACATATAACTAAAGGTGTTATAAGGTTGTGCTAGTACTGACGACTGGTAGTAGTCTGGAAAGGGTCTTGCATGAAAAAAACATGTCAAAAAGCACATACCCTTTGGTCACCATTCTGCTGCAACTCACCAACATGTGCATGTTGTGGATACTGAGTATTCCCATAAACAGTAAAATAATGGGGCCAACCTATCAAAACGATGCAATATGGAATCAAGAATTGTAATAAAAACAGCAACAACTATTAAACAGTTGATGGCGATGCACACGAGTTGCATAAATAGAAAACAGTCTACTGATGCACAGTTTAATAGTAATAATACCTCTAAGAAACTGAACAATTCAAGGCAACAAGAAGATCGTAAGACCAGGATCGAGGGCTGAAAGATCGTACGAAATTAAACTACTTTCAACGACTTGAGATCACAACCATTCACCAAACATTACTAGAAATATTGAAGATTGCTGTTACTCCACAATTCTAAGAATTAAAACACGTCAATCACTTGATACTGTAACCAAAAACATGTTAGAATTTCTTTCAACCCTTTAGGAAAAGCTTCAAGGTTCTTAGTTTTGTTTTGGTTGGTTTGACAACCTGCACTTCTTACTTTTCCTCATCACCATCATCATCATCATTTAATCAACCCATCCGTCCCTCAATCAATTAATCAATCAATCCTTCTCCCTGAAACTCACAAATACCAAGATGACATCTGGCGAGGAATAGTTTAGTACCATAGGCTCTTTAAACTTGGTTGGCAATCATCTACAGATTGTGTCTCAAAAAACACACTGGTTGGTGGTTAACCATGTACCACATTTAGGGGTAGATGTTAATAGCATCGACCAGCCATGTAACCCCTTCTCTCTTAACGGATTTATATGAGTTGGTCAACTTCTTGTTGGCCGATGTTTTGGATCCAGGAGAGAGAATGCTGGAAAATCTTTTAATCATTATGTTCTCAAATATTAATGTTAATCATAACTGCGTAAACAGATCTGGAAATCCTGTTGAAGGGCCTGCGCACGGTAGGGAGGATGTTCGACTTAGGCATCACCAGACCCTTATCCAGCTACCAGGTTACCAGTAACAAGCTTTTCAGTGTTAGCTGCACTGACAAATTTTGATTTTTGTGAATCATTCCTTATTTCTTCTTGTCCTGATATTCTGGCTCTGTCAGAGAGTAACCTTATCATCTTACCTAAGGTCATCTTACCTAAACACCGGTCGAAAATCCATTGTTGGAATAACGATTCATAGTAATTGTACAGTAAGCCAAAGTTTCAAGTTCAAAAGATAATTAAGTCAGATGAGCTATATCACATGCAATTTCCTGATTTGTAACTAAAATACCGTTTTTTCTTTAGTGTTTTATTCGTAAAAGATTTTCTGTAGTCTGTGGACGAGGTTACGTAACTGGTAACGATGACGTAATTGTTAGCAAATTTTTGAAAACAACATTTTGAAAAATCTTCCTCAGTAAATATATGGACAATGCTGAAAGTCTTGAAAAAAGATTGGGCAAGTCGTTCATGAGATTTATGGGAAAATATCGAGTCGTGGACCTGGAAGTCACCCCTTCCTCTCTTTCTAGATTCTGGATCTGTATAGGGTTAGGTTACAATAATAGCAATGTAGCAATGATCTACAAGATGTGTAATCTAGTAGTGTTAATGGCATGGTGCAGGGCGGTGGCTCCCCAACTCTCCTATTGTGTCTCGCTTTCAATTCTACTTAAAAACACCATTTCCCCGATATTATCTAAAGTCGACAAATAATCATGATTCGGATTACAAAGAAAATCACCCTAGTATGCAACTAAAGTTACATTTGTAGATTGTCCGAGTTCTACTTTTTTGTTTTGAGAAGTAATAAAGAAAACACTTACCACTAGTCCTGCAAGCTTAATTGAGAGAGGAAGTCCCAAGATGCCTGTGCCGACACTCGCTTTCAAGATGTGCATTGCAACTTTCCAATTCCTATAAAAATTGAAAATAAATTAAGCGCTTAGAGAAATAGATCACGTTATCAACAAAGGCCACATAACTCAGTTGGTAGAGCGCACGCGGCGAATGTGGGGTCACGGGTTCGAATCCCGTTAGTGGTATAATTTTCTATTTCTCTAGTATCTATTCAAACTTAATAAATGAAGTATAAAAATAGTGGTGATACAAAGTGAATCATCAATAACCTTCGAAGAAACGACATCGTGACCCAAATTACTGCAAAGATAAACGTACAATATAGGCCCCTACGACATGACTATTGGACTGGTGCTATTCGACAACATGACTTGCTCTGCGAAATGCACGTGGCCTTTTGTATTTCATAGTGTAATGAGTGCCTCTCTCAATTCTTAGCAGCTCTGGGGGAACTCGCTGGCAGCGCTTATAGATTGTCTACAATAATCACAATAAGGCTTGCTGTTGTCACGATATATTTAACTGAGATCTATGACAACGCTCATAGATCTCAGAGCTCTGTCACACACACACACCATAAATTACAATACTGTGAACATTTATATTGAACTAGTACAGCCAATCAAATTACAAATAAGACAGGAAGTGGCGGGTGATTGGTTAGTAAAAGATCTGGGTGATGTTAGTAGATTCGTGTTGGTTTACTATTGGTTAGTGGTTACGCTACGTGTCATTTCCATTACAACAGTTTACTGTAATACTTGTAACAGGTGCAAAAGTTGTTATGATACACAAGCAAGGAAAGATGGCAGCCCTCCTCTGGTTACGCTCTACCTAATAAACACATCCAAACCTACTCTGCGCCTTTCACATTACCGCCGATACTACATAAAGGTTTTTATTAGTTGCTTAGGGCAAGACCGAAACCGCTAGCGAGGACTTATTATCTCATCAATAATTGACGCCTATTACGTAGTGAGTGCGCAGGTCGAAAGCTCTTAACTTGGATACGTTTTTGTATATTCGGAAACTGTTTATACATCTACAAGTAGTGACCAGGTCCGCGTCTTTACGTATGTAGTCTTTATTCTACGGACAGGGCCTATAACCAAATGGAATCACACAGGAAATACTTGCAAACCGCTTCATACTTCACGGTAAAACCCTCTTTAAAAATGAAAACGGTCTTGGTTCCGCTTACCACTGGATATATACTGACTTGGCCATTGATTTGAACAAATATTCGAAAAGATTCGAACAAATACAATAGTCAAAAACACAAGTTTCTCTTGTAGGCAAACATACGGTCTCAGTACAGAAAAGAAATCTACTGGGATAGCCCTCACACCGAAACTCTCTTAAAGCCAGCCTTCTTCTAATCGGAGCTATGTTTCCGCTCTGCATTTGTGTCATGCAATGTTAAGCTGTATGAAGGACTAGTAGAAAAATCGTAGAGCATTTAAATCTAACTTTAAATCTAACTTTAAATCTAACTTACTCTATCAGATCCTGATCCTCCGGTACAAATTCAAGTCTCGCTTCTTCAATAGGCTGAACTGAGCAGGCGATAATCGGTGCTTCTGAAATACTTAGTGCACCATTTTCCCTTGGCCCACAGTCGGATTGCGCAAAACTGGAAGTTTCAACTAGTGGTGACTTCTCATCCAATCCTTCCATCCTATGAGTCGCCAGTAAATCTGAATGCAAGGTTGCTAAAAATGACACCTATGGAGTAAAAGCACATGTCTGTTATGGGATTCATTCCTGTAAATTTCTGATAACAACAAAGAAACTATTAGACTCCATTAAGAAATTTATACAATCTTAAGACCCTATTCTACGCTTTTCGCAATGAATAGGATAACAAGACTGCTTTTAAATTAACAGAGAAACGAAAAGTAAGCTTGTGTTCGCGGATATATTTTTTAAATTTAAGTCCATAACAGACACAACTATTCTATAACCAGCGGGTTGGAAACATTGGGCCGATTCTGCAGGAACCCTTATCCGTATACGTGGTTAAGAAGTAGTTAGGGGTTTTGCGGATAACAGATCGTGGTGGGATGCAGTTTCTCCACCCGTCCACTTAAGATACACCCTAAAAACTGCAGATCTATTGTCACTTTTTCTGGTACTAATCTGCAAAAAATTATGTACTCATTTCTGGCTATACTTTGATCACATTATTATTCCGCACTGTGCCCCACTTTACCAATACACCATTGGGCATTCAAATATCATCTTGTCGGTCAAAAAAATTTTCAAATTTTTCATACTCGAGATTTTTTTCTTCTTATGTGCCTGATCCTGCCTAGATGCAAAAATATCTCTCTCCCCCTTAACTGTAATGTAAACTATTTGCAGACGGCCTCTGCAGCTTGTGAAGTTGTAAAACAAAAGCAGGCATTGGGTACAACGGTCTCCCACCCTCGCTCCAAGCTCTCAAGTACTACCAAAGACTGTCACATATTGATTTATGTCTGCAGACACCATTAACTAGATATACTAGGTGCTTAACATACTCCACGTAAGACAAGCACGGACAAAAGGGTGGAAGGTCATTTCCCCCAAACAAATAAGCTTGTCCATGTTTGCCAATGTCGTCTCTCCAAATACATCTTCAAGTGGAAATAAGTTTTGGGTTGTACTTTCGTTTGTCAGTGAAGCGAATAGAATAAGTTAGAGATAAGACTAGCTGTTTCCAGAAAAAAGGGGAGAGCAAACGTGCCAAGTCACTATTCGAGCGCTATCGAGACTAAAAATACTGACAGTAGTTGAAATATTGTAGAAGTTGCATGAGAAACGTTCGCTTCCGACGGACTAATTAGCATGTGAAGTAAGACACAAACTTTGATTTGCCGGCCCTAAACACCATGGGAACCCAGCCCTCCAACATGATAATAGCACCTCACTTCTTGGATTTAGCCAATTATTAGTAAATGTTTGACTAACTAAAAACGAATAAAACAATGAGCGCATTTACAGCCTCAATACCTTAAATGGTACTATTTTACTACTGTTCGAAATTTAGTATTTGATCACAAGTAACAATCTCATTACTTATATTGCAAATGTTAATTCTTATTAGCAATAACTTCAGGTTTTGTCCAATGCGTCTATGTTAAAAATCAGCTTGTTCTATTTCACTGGGCATCGAATACGGGCAATACACTTATAAGGATGACAGAAGCCCGTAGCTAGGCCCAATACAGCATAGGGGGGGGGGGGGGTTAAGGGAGAAATGTAAAATTTCGATGCAAGACTCTAGGTACACAGAGCAATGCATGTACATTTTCTGCTTGCAGGGGGAAGGGGGAGAGACAAGTGCTATTGTGCGGATAGTGCGCTATTGTCTCGCCCCCGCATCCCCCTGGGCTACAGACCTGCTTCTCCCATCCCTAAGATCTGCGACGGACCTCACTCCATAGCATGAGAACGCTTACCTTCGTTCCCAAATTTAAGTTTACACAGGCCATTCTTTGTTTCAATTTTTGGTTGTATTGCCCCTTGCAGTCCTATATAGGCTAAGGGGACTTTATTCGGCCCCCTGATTCACATACAAATCAAAATTTGTTCAGAAAAACCCGCTCCTGAACCTAAGAGGCCTATGACAAAACTTTCCAACCGTAACCACGGCCACATCCTGGAAAGGAAGTATTGAATATACGAATGAACTCTGCATCGTACCGTTTGGAAGGAAAAACTCGGGGCGTCAAACAAATTTAAGCGACCCTACTTTAATTAGCATGATTAAACAATCAATTAAAGCTCGTCTTTTCAGAGAATATACCCCATCTTAGTAAAAGTGAGTTTGCCAGCCATTGGATTCCCCATCGACCTGAACCCCTGCGCTACACGTCGCGAGGTTACTTAATGGGATTAAGAATATCTTTTTTCAAAACAAGAAGATCAATAGAGTGTTTTAGTATCTTAAATTGCGGGAATTATGCCCCCGTTCTGTACTGATTGTCCCTAGATTTTTTACTGATTTAAAAACCTTACCATGCACAAATAGGTATAACATGTAGCCTATTGTCATATAATTTGAAACCTGTAGGCCTATAATTGGGACAAGTTTGTCTTTTGGTGACTTTTACGATCTTTTGACCACATAAAGGTAATGCAATCTGTGTAACCGCGCAAAAAAAAAGAATTCCAAACAGGCATAACGAGAAGCACTTCATTCTCAAATCATTTACGACAATAAATTAATACAGGAATACTCTTGCAACATTTCACTTCCATAGCAATGATAGACTCAATTTACACGCAAACTGCACAAACTCGACTTACATTTAACCTATGACCAAAATAAGATATCTCAAAGTATCATTTTCTGCCAGTATCAATTCTCATGTGTCCACTTCAAGAAGCGTCTTCTATAAAAACGCATCTTCAGTTTGTGCTTATCACATAGCTACCCTTAAAGCTTTATGTAATGAAGGACCAAAACTGTTTGAGGGTGTGGCCAACCAATTTTGCTTCGGAAGTGGGGTAGAGCACTCGTAATAGTAACATTTACTTGTTTTGTAACTGAAGTTTGTATGGGAGTAGTTGTTAACACATGGGAGCATTTAGAATGAATGGTCCACATTTTGAAGGGGAAGGAAAGGGGGGTAAATATAATGAATGGTCTGCATAATTCCATGAAGTAACAAGAGTATAGACATAGGTCATCTCAGGAAAGGGGCGCTTTAATAAATAGCACGGTCAGCTTGCCCCAACACCTTGGATTCAAATGGTCACTACCACGTTAGTTTAAGCTCTAATACATGTAGCAATGATCGAATGCACCGCAGAAGCGACATCTCACTTACTCCATCGGTTTTATTATGGAAATTTTATTAGTACATTAAAATTATTAAAAAGTACAAAGCATACACCTTTAATAGAGCACTATAATTTCTTTCATACGCAGCCCTTTGAAGATACCACTACACCATGAAAATGACCTGGAATCATTGTCAGACCGCGCCTCTCCCTTCACGTTAAATGTAGTAACTATTGCGTACCTTTCCTCTCTGTCACAACTTATAGAACTTAAGGGCATCACTATTGTTCAATAGACCTTAAACTGACCCATCAACAAACGATAACAATATATGGAAGACAAGGGGTAGGAAGTGATAAATTCACTCTTTACGTTTTACTCTTGGGAACACCGTGAAGGGGGGTGGGCGTAGGTGGAATGCAGCATACTAGCAGGTGACCATTGAATGTAAAATAATACAGGAAATACTGAAAGGTCTAAGCATTAACATTAAAGGAAAACGAGTACAAAGTCCTGAAATATCATAAACCTACTGAAATATCTTACGGAAAAGCATTCATTTTGTCATGTAGCAGTTCCATCAAAGTATAAGCCTCTCAAAATCCCCAGTTCTCCTAAATAAAATCCACGAGCTCAAACAACATCCACAGCTAAAATGTGAGCAAAACTAACAATCGCTTCAGTCTACGTTTTCCCGTCACCTTAGTGAAAAAATCTCATATAACCCACAACACATCTGTATAAATAATCGTCTAGGAGCTTTCAAAGCAAGAAAATTAAAATCACCAGGGCAGGCCTTTGTATCTACAAATCCTGTGAAGATCACGTCGCCGAGCAACTATCGAGCTTAATCTATTTTTAAACTGAAAGTTCCCAATATGAGCAACATATCTTAAATACAGTTCAAGGTGAGATAGCCGTCAAGAGAAAAACACTTTGTCGTTACTTCTGTGCTGGCACTAAGAGGGCAAAGAAAGTCAGTTGACTCTCGTACTTTGATTCTGCAGTTTTGTTATGAAAGCCTAGGCTATGACAACATTACAAAAATAAAATCGTCCAACATTCTTCGTACATAAACTTTTGCTTCTCTTATAGTTACTTCCTCACCTGCAAATAATGCCTTTGGTTATATCTTCTCGCCTGCGAGTAGTGTTCAATGTCAACAAGATAGATGGAAAGCAGCCACAGGTTCAATGTTTTCTGTTCAAATAATAGACTCACAGTTCTTTGTGACTAACTTGTAGATCCAGTTCTGTGTTTGTGATCGTTTGCTCAATCGCATTTGATGACGAGATCCTGGCGTTGCCAGAATATTAGCATTAAAAAACGGGTAGGAGGCAGGAAGGCAGAGGAAGGTTGCGTAGTCAACAAAGGATCTGACGTGAAACATGAAACGTCAGAACAGACAATAGACGTCATATCGGATGACCCAGTCGCAGTACAGTGGAACAGGTTCAGAGCATGTTTGTAAAATCAACGTGACAAGAACAAGCTGTCACGTTTTCTGCAGTAATGTAAAAAGTCGTAGGAATCGGGGGTGGGGAGGGGGGGGGAAGAACGCCCTGCCCTACCGAAATTTTG
>JAAAKL020009449.1:0-15088 GCA_010016065.2 Carybdea cf. marsupialis auct. non (Linnaeus, 1758)
TAAATTTTTGAAAAAATAGAAAATTGTTCACGTTATTTTTTATCAAACAACGAAACGTAATAAGTCTTATAAAGAACCTTTTAGTAAGAGTCGCGTTTCAGACCAGGTATATTACATAGATTTTGATCAATTTATCATAGTGTATCTGCCTGAGACTATTGTTCAAGGCTCATTCATGTGACATGACTCTCAGGGGTTTTTTGTAGCTCTAAATCTATTCAGGATGAACTTTGATTTATTGAATTGTCAAACGTTTGCTCACAATATTATGCTGGCATAAGCACTAAGTATAAGGACGTAGGAACCTGGGAGCACTTGGGCACGTGCCCTCCCAAGACTTTGCAATGTGCAAAAATGCCCTTATAGTCAAAAAGGTGCCCCTTCAGCCGAGAAATGCCCCTGTAGTCAATAAATGTCCTTTGAGTCAGCATAATGCATCTTCAGTCAACAAAAAAGATCTTTAGTCATCTTGTCTTCTTCTAAAACATTCAGTTTAAAACATTTTATTGTCCACCGCAACCAGATCACACCAACGGTGATTGCTTTGTAGGCTAGTGGGCAATGGGCGCCTAAAAAGTGGATTTTAACGAAAATTAAATTCGAAATTCAATGAAAGGGGTTAAAGACGAATAAGAATTAAAGATAGTCACCTACGTAAGTGTACTTTATTGAGTAGTTTCGTATCAAAATATTCATCACGACTACAGACGTAGGGACCAGGGGGCACTGGGGGCACGTGTTTCCAAAGATTTTATATCAAACAAAAAGTGCCCCTTCTGGTCAAAAAAGTGCCTCTTTTAGTGGTATTTTAATTGTGTTCATTCTCGTTTTGTCATTTCCGAAGTTAAAGTTATCAGGAATTGGTACTTCATACTATTATTTTCTATGGATTATGTTATTAACTCTTAAATCCAACAAATTGTTTAGTGAAAATGTGCCCTTTAACTGTTGTACCCAACCCAAGTTTGAGATGCTTCCTCCCTCCCTGACCAATAACATCTGAAGCGTTACTTCTATCTGATTGTCCACGAAGATTTTGTCTGTCTGTCTGTCTGTTTGTCTGTCTTTTCGCTTTCATCTTCTAAACAATGATTGGAAATACCTGGAAATGGGTGCACAACTGTATCAGCCGACATTATACTAGACGAAAAAGTTCAATTGATATATTCATCTATTGTAGATATGAAAAAAATTTGCTGTTTATGAAAACTACTGAGTGACTTCTAAGTTCCCATCGCAGATTAAACCTGATTCTGTTGATCAGCAAGCCTAATTTATTTCTTTTTCTGTCAATTTTCGTTTAAGGAAAGAATCCTCAGAGATGAATGTGCTCCTAGATTACTATTGGACCCAATTTATTAAACAAGTGTCCACTCACTTGCCTGCAGCCAAAAATTTTATGGTTTTTGGCATGTAAGCCGCACGATACATTAGGCTCATAAAATACCCTTCAGCGAAAGTTTCAACAAGCTTCCGTACAATTTCTTGTTGACAGGGGTTTCCTTTTCGTGGTAAGATTAGTTGGTTTCTATATGATCAAAATTTGATCTAGAAAGGCTCTCATCATTCTTTAGTCAGACAATCCATCCATTTGTTAAATATTGGAGTAGAAATGGGTACAAAGAATGTTTTCCTCTGTTTCGGAAATGGAAACTACACCCTTCTCATTTATGGATTTAAATTAGAAAACCTCATTGATAAGCATTATAGAGAAAGTTAGTCTGTTACAATCACTTCCAGAATAAATCATGCTGCAATCACTTCCCGAAGAAATCTTATTTTTCTTAGACTATTCCTCAACAATTCTTTATGCAACAACCCCGAGGCATTCAGTTATCACTACCAATAATTACACATCCCTGATTTTAGCTAACATCTCAGGAATAAACTTTGTTATATGCCTTATCATCACTCCCACTTAGATTAATCAACACCTTCCTTTTAATGTTTTATAAGTCTTTCTTGGCTAATATACAAAATGGTCCTGCCTCTTCACTTCTTTTCTTGTTTTAATTAACATTTCCCGGTTTCCTCCTAGGCTGCCTTTATAAATTTTTGCAAGAAATGTTTTGCATATAACCATTAAACCGCAAACCTCTCCTCTTTGACCTTACTATGCTCCCTCGTTTTAGCTTTGCCTTTTTTATAATGAGTTTTATCCCATTGTAAAACTGCCTGCCGACAAAATAGTTAAAACCCTCTCTACCTCACGATTACATGAATATCCATTATCAAACTTTTTGTAACATTTTCTTCTTCACAGATTCCTACTGTCCTTCCATGACACCTGAGGCGGTTCATGACAACGGTGGGCGCTGCTGCGTCTTTCCTTTCCTCTACAAAGGTATTCCCTACAACAAGTGTGTGGCGATCAATTCTGATTGGCCATGGTGCGCGCTCAGCCATGATTTTGACAGCGACAAACAATGGGGATATTGTGCGAGTAAGGTTTTTAGTTCATCCATTCTCTTTCAAAACACATAAGTGGTAAACTAAACTGTATTCATGCATTACTGAAGCCAGCCTGACAAGGTGTCACATACTTCCATGAAGTATATGATCCTCAAAAAATATTTTCGGTGTAAACACTAACCAGCTTACAATAGGGCGAAAATGAAGTAGAAAAAGAAAGATACTTAAAACTCATTAGTAGCTCGGTGTTTGTAAATGGGGGTGGACATAATGAAGTTTGAGCTTGGATTAGATAGCAAGTAAGGTGGCATGACCGAAGTGCTCTCATCACGCCTTTCGACGGCTACATACCTGAAAAGAAGTGTTGACATTTCGCGTTCACGTGACTTCGGCAACCTCTGCAGGAGTTGATGAAACAAGGCCATTATCACTCTTTATCATTATGAAAGAGTTACGTCGAAGTTAGTACTCTTAAGCGAACTGCCAAAACTATTCTCCTGGGGTGCAAAAGTGTGTGTTTAAAGCAAAATAAAAATTATATTCCTCTGAGATTCTCTCTTAGTTGAAAACGAAGACATTGATATCGATTAAACATTTTTATAAACAAAGAAGTTTAATTTGCATTCTAAAATTTAGGAAATGTCGACAAACATTTGTGTATTTAAATACCCTGGTGCTGATTAAAATATTTTCCTGTCTACATAAAAGTGGATTAAACAATCTGAGAGCTCAAGGACCCTCAGATGTAACGATTTTCTAGCAATACCCTGAAACTCTAGTTGTTATTTCCATTGGCACCTTGACTGTACATGAAGCTTAATAGCCGAACCTTGAGTTGCTATTACCCAGATTAGAACAAGCTAAGCTTACAAGCTAAGGCTCTGTCGAATCGCCTTCTACAGGTGGGATTGACGGAAACTACTACAGTACCCATTTAACCACTTTTTAATGTTTTTAAACGACTTGCTTAAACTAAGTTTCTTGATAGCCAAATATAGCTTTCTTTATGAAATCATTAAAGTTCTCCCGTTAAATAAAATTATCTTCGACTATTGCTTGTCTGTGGTTGATGATATTCTTTTATTTCAGGGTAAAGTGCGAAATTATTTTATAATCAAAATTTTAACAAATCCTTTTTTTCTTTTCTAGTACCAATACATAGACGCATTCCAATGGAGGTTCTCTGTCCTTGGCGTTGTTTGCTTACTTGTTCCAAAAAATGCCCAGTGAAATGTTGTTTGAAGAGGCACCGGCACAGAAGGCTTCTCGCTAATCATTAATCTAAGTCTGATTTTTAGGCTGTTTTAATATTGGTAAGATTTGTAAGATAACAAGAAGATAAAATAGTCAAGCGATAATAGCAATCTCCTGATGTCACAAATACATTTCAAGGAAGAGTGACACCTTGATACTGACGCTTTATAAATACGTATCTAGAGTAAACATGCGTGAAGATATAGAGCCTCTTTATGCTCAAGTTAAATTGCCAAAGAACATATACAGAAAGCAAGTTAATCTAAATGAAGACACTATTAAAATCAGTAGTATAGTTTTAAGTGAAAGTAGGGTACGCCAACACTGAATCCTGTGTCACAATGTAGTGTATTTTTGGATTCAGAAATGTTGAAAATTTTACTAGAAATAGCTCATATTTAGACATATGCCTGAATAATAGGACGTTTTTCTATCTAAAAGTTAGATGCTTACTCCAAAATAGTTAAGCTAACACTTTTACGATGTCCTATGGGGATATGAGCCACTAAGTTACTTGTGTACACTACTGATTCATCTGTGTAGAACTGAAAGCCTTTATGAAAGTCATACCCAAGGAACCCAAAAGCAAATCTCTAGGGATTATTGTCCAAAATGTATCTGGTTTTCATGCTAATTTGTTTAAAAACTAATACGTCGTTGTTCACGTGATCAAGGGCTTTTATATTATGAACGTTTCAGTAAAGATCTTGGTGTTATATAGCCATTAAAACATCAGTAAAAGGGGAGATAATATAAAAGTAACTTTTGAACTGACAATTTTATTAATTCACTTATGATATTTTCTTATATCTGAACATTAAGAAGGTGGATTTCTATTTGCTTATATCCGAGGGCTGGTTCTCGGGTAAATTACGTACCAATGAAAATTAAACCAGTCCTTTTGTTGGCGATCTGTCATACTTTGGTCTACAAAAAAACATACTTATATAATTCCAATCCCTTATTTCTGTAACTTTTATATCAAAATCATTGACTATGTATATCAGAAATCATGAAAAACCATGTACAACATCAAATCATAATTCGTCATTTACAAGTCAATTCTAAAATATCATCCCTAGGTCAGTAAGACACGTCTTGTATGCTGATAGCAGAATTATTTTAAACCTCTTGATGACGTAATAATATGTAACGCATGGTATTATAGAGGTAGTCTTAGTATCGAATCCCTTTTTAATTCCAAATAATAAATTGAAGGCCATAATCAATAGCATAGAAATTTAATTTCTTTTCCTTTAGTTTACTTTACCACCAGACACGGCATTTAAGTCCAAAAGGTTTTAGTCTAAAGGCATCAATAAGTGTTAAAGGAAAACCCTCTCCTCCAACTCTATATGGATGTAAGTATTGTATTCAACTTAGCAATAGCATAGAAATGTCATATTACAGATAGTCATTAGATAGTATACTTAGAAGATAGACAGTAGCTTACTTATACAAGCCACTAGGTTATACCAGAATCTGTCAAGCTTGTCACTGTTCTTTGCACTTTACAGTAAACAAAGGCAAAAGTGGTATTAATTTCCGCGAAACCCTACATTTAGGGATAGGAAAAAGGCTAATACTCAACGACGTTGGTTCTTGCCAAATTGTATACTTCAGTTACATGAATGGTGCTATATTATCATAAGCCAATTACAAGGATGCAAAAGCAAGGGCATTTAAAAACACAGTGCTATTAATTAGACAACAAAACAGACACAATCGAATGTTTTTATTGTCATCAGGTTGACACTCCATAAAGAAAATGCTACCTAGCAAAAGTTGCAATAATTTAGCGTCGTTTTATTCCTTATTATGGGTTCGTGAATGCCATATGCTACATTTTTTAACTTAGACTGCCGCCTTTTGAAGTTTGAATAAGTCTAGTTGTGCTTTGAATAGAGTTGAGTAGAGTATTAAAAATTGTTTTGATATTTTAAAAGTCTGACGTAAATGACACCCCTGGACCTCCAATAGACACTGAGAGTCTAAATTCTATCGTCACTTTTTACGATGATTCCAATCATCATCTACAGGTCTTAACTTACCTTGCTCCAAAACAGTGATCAATCGTCGTACTCTTTTCTATCGTGGACTTGAAAATAGCGTTACTCTTAACTTAACTTAACTCTAGTCCCTTGTCAATGGTCCTGCCTCTCCTGCTGAAGCCCATCCATGCAGTATCATACGTCTTCGAGATGGACCTCGGAGACTCTTTCCATGATGGTAACCGCAAATCACACCCTTTACCAGACTAACTCTCCGACATGCTTGATAAAAATAAAAGAGCTTCTTACATATTACGAGCCCAAGCAGTTATTCACTGAGGATACTTTCTTTTATTAGTTTATCTCCCCAGTTGATATGTATGAGTCTTTTATAAGGCCATAGTTCGGTTGCGCTGTTTTTCTTTTGTTGGTCTTGGTCAAATACTAGGTGTCTGAACCAAACATCAAGACTGACTACACGATAAATCTTACTACTGTCATTCTGACCACCTTCCGAATTCCTCAATTCCTCCATATCAGTGTGTCGATTCGGGTACAGTCTCCATTGTCCGTCTTAATAGAAGCTAAATACATCAATTACTTCTAAGCTACTGCTTCAAATCTGTTTTGCGTCATGGCTACGTACAAAGTCAAAATTTCTGACTTCTTAAGTTTATCACTGCGTATATAGTAATTGTGTCACACGACCTTTTACATATCAGTCGTAGCTGCGCATTTGCTCATACTAATATGTGGGATCTGTACCAACCTGCATCTGGTCTTGACTTTGCGTCTAGAACGAATTTGCGCAATTTTTATGCGACTGCTATGAAATCTGTCTGATTGCAGTTTGCTTAATCTGGCAAAACCCAATTTTACCACCTCCTTGGATGGTAACTGGATAACGCATTGAGAGATATTCAACTAATTCGATCTGCAAACGGTTGTAGGTATGTCAGCTCTGCTGTTTCTAGCTACTAATTTGAAATCTCCAATCTTATAATCTGATTTGCTAATGGCCTCTTTCAAGTGAAATAATGTCAATCTTTGCACTTCCCGAAGGGTTTGACACAACGACTTCTTCACGATATCTGTACCATGTTTGAAATTGCTGTTGGTACTGCTAAGATAGTGAGAGAAAGTAAAATTAAATGACATGGTTTGCAATTAACTTTGTCAAATTTGTTATTGTGCTGACAAACGATAAGTTCACCATGCCCAAGAATCCTATGAAATGAAAGAACGTGTCATAGTTAAGGGTAAGACCGTCCCAATGCAGAAGGCCTTTGCCACTGCCTGTTAACTAGCCCGAGTGCGACGGCCGGTATCAGACCTGTCCGCCAAGGTTGGATCTGCAAAGAACCCGAAAGGGCACAGTTCTTATGCATAATGTACACCCATCCACCATTTTGAGGACACGGATTGGACTTTAGGTGAAGTTTAGTGGACCAAGAGCTGGTTACATTTTCAATTGCTTTATTGCCCTATGATGGTGTTTTTGAGATTCCCATGACTAGAAAAGTGGAACGTAGAAGGCCCGTGGCTATATCAATGTTAATAACTCTCTATATTTTGTTAATACATAATTAAGTGCTAAAGCTTCTTAACATGTTAATTGCATGATTTGTTGAAAAGGTCTTAGTTTTGAGAAACTTTTGGCTTTTTGGGGATGACTCTTGGTTGTGGTATTTATGACGTTATCGTTCACAAACTTTCAAAAAGTAGATTCATCCTTGATAAAATTCGAGCAAAATTACGAAACTCTCAAGGAGAATAAGTAAAATGACATATTATGAGATATTACAAAAAATATCTAGTGCCTATGAATTCTGCTTCCAGTGAAACAATATTAAAAAGGCTATCATAGATTGGCATTTACGTATTACAACAAGGTACAATGCCGTTTCATTAACTCAGTAACAACAGAGTTTTATGATGTGATAGACAAAGTTTGTATGTACAAATTATCTGCAGATCAACAATAGATTACTGGTTTTGTTTAAAAGAAATTATCAGTTTCATTTCTTGCTACTAGCTACCTTTGAACTAGCTTCCAAGCCTCTTAGTTATATAAACAAAACAAAAAGTGATTAACGTAATCATCTCTTCCTCACCCCCCTCTGATGAAAGTGAGGAAACGTTATACACTTTGCGTCTACCAGTTTATACATCACTTAGTGTTCGTATTTACGGAGATATGAAAGACCTGGATAATAGCTCATGTTGGTTAATTTTGATTCAGCAGCTTTCTGGAATCTCGTAGCAGTGGATGATCCCGTTTGTGCCATACTATTCTATTTCTCTTGTATCTATTCAAACTTAAGTAACAAAGAAAAATATCCGCTACTGATGTCCTTCCATGTACTCTCGAGATCTCACTATCCATCGTGGTCTGACAAAGTATATCTCACAAATTGTCGTGACAAGGGATTCAATAGGGAAAATGCATGAGTCTGTTCCATGAATTGTAAAGAAGAATTCATAGTAAAGGTGAAATCTATTAAAATGGCCGAAAACCAACAAAGAGAGCTTTTTATCTGAAAGGAGGATCAAGAGAAAGCTTTTTTGCGGGAGCTATTACTTGTGGAGCCGTACGGAAAGGGGACAGGCATGGAGATGTACACAGAGAACCTCAATGCCATGCCTTATTTAAAGTTCCATGTAACTGTAATGTCAATAGTCTCGAGCCTCTGGAATCGAAGGAGAAGAATTCACATTAGTATACAGTGGAATAACTGATGTTCTACAACAGATGCAGTAGGCAAGAAACACATGGGACGAAGAAGACAACATAGACAAGGAGAAGGCAGTCGACGTTGGACAGAAAGGAGAGGATATAAGGAGGAAGGCGACAGAAAGTTTCTGCCAAACAAGGAAATGAAAAGAAGCCGAGGAAGTAGAGAGATCATCCTCTGGATCACCAAGGCCCAAATAAAGGTCCACGGGTACAGAGCTGTTTGCTGCTGTTGAGAAGGGACTGAAGATGAAGAAAGAACATGCGGACAGAGATTTAAAATAACGACAGGAGGAATTACAGTTTAAAAAGAAAGTAGAGAAACAACAAGGGGGATGGCTGAGGCACCAGCAAGATCTTTTTAGTCAAATGCAACGACAGCGGCAGGAATTTATGCTGGCTATGCAATAACAAAATAGGCTTCAAACATGATTAAAAACATGATGTCCTTCTTTTAAAAAAAGGACAAACAAGCAACAATAGGTTACAGTAGGGAGTGGTGAATTGACTTCAATTTTAGATTAGGTATGAGTTTTCAAAATTTTGTTCATACAACGACCCACTCTGAACATAACATAGCGTAAGAAACATAGTTCCCTTTGTTAGTAGATAAGCAATGAAGAAACCCCTTTTTCAAGAGCATTTCCTATCCTTCCCCCCATTATTTCTATTATAATTTCTCTTACTTAGTAAAATCCAGTTACTGCCACTTCTTGGTCAAAGACCCTCATAAACGTTATGCAGGCAACGCGTCACCATGAGGCAGCTATAGTGCAACCCCACTCATTCCCATGACACACCTAACTGCAATAGTAACTGTAATGAACTGAAACATCACAAGAAAACTACCTAGACCTATTTCCTTGTCAACGTATCAAGGCCATAACAAGTGGGGTACAAGGCTTCACCAAAAGATCTGATCAGATATGACTTTATTGCTGCAGTCCAATAATAGATTAAAATAGGGTGTACCTTTTACTTTACTCTAATTAAACTAATTCCCACTTCCAAGTCTCTTGAGTTCATTTCCCCTTATCTAAAATTAAATTTCAATTTTAAAAGATATTAGCTCCCCCCGCCCCTGCATGCTAGCAAGCTTTTCCTTAGACCTGGTTTGCTGTTTTTGACAATACTTTGCATTGGGTAAGCTATAAATACATGCAAATGTGCTTGATGTATGACCAGTTTTAAAAAACAACTGTGTTTTCTTAGTTTTGACTTTCTTTTTGACTCACATCTTCTACATGACACGTATAGCATGACCTCTACATTAGCCAATTATGATTCCAGGCAGTACGGGGTAAAAAGATACGAGGATTTTGGAAACACGAGCAAAGCTGAGTAATAGAGATATGCTTTACTCACTGACGTCGTAGCCACGGCTGATCCAAAGAGGTCAGAAGGTGCCTTAGGTCTGTAGCTATTGACTTTACCTCTTTCACAAAGAGGCATATTTTAGGTTTTGATCGACCACACCTTGGGATCAAATCACTGTAGCGACATGTATAAGACAGTGTCTTTAAAAGTATGCGCAGGCCTTCAATGCAATGAGCAACTTTGCCGTTTTTGCAAACAAATTTATTCGGGAGACGCCATGCCCTTGCCAGAAGTGGGGTGTCAGCTTTACTAAATTCGCTTAGGCACTCGTCCTCCAACATGGAGTCAAGGTAAAAATGAGGGTTATTCTAATAAGGAAATACCGGCGCTGGTCTATCGAAACTTTCCAAGCCTTCCAGTAGTTTCTCTTGGTCTATTAAGTCCTCCAAATACAATACGGCAGTGTTTTCAACTAAAGTCTCCATAGTAGCCGTATACTCGTATTCGTGTTTACGGTGAAGATCTAAACACATTGAGTTGCAGAGGCCGAGTACAAGTGGAACCCAGGCTACCAAGTAAAACAAACTCGTAGTCGTACTCGTACCGGAGCTAAACCTCTCTGCTGTTGAGTCGAAACGTTCATTACGTCAGAGGGGAAAAGAACAGACGAAAGCAGTCGCAAGAGGAGAAGTAAAGAGTCATGAGATCGCGGAACTCTACTGGGAAAATGACCACGCCTTTGGTTGGGGAAATAGCGAGGTACTAGACAAAGACTTCAATACACCAACCAGAAAGATTAAGGAAACTATCTATTCCCTGCAACACTAAAGCCCCATCAATAACATATCCCACAGCCTACCACGCAAATGGCTACCAGCACCATCGGGGAAACAGGGAAAACACATAATCAGCATGGCGCCACTTATCCAACTAGTTCGATTCCTAATTCCTTGGGAGTCCGCAATCAAATAACATAGATCAGCGAAAAACTTTAATTTAGAGTCCCACAGCCTGAAAATGGAAGAAGTATCTCTCGAAACGTAGCTCCGAAAAGACTACGACTAGTGGCATGACAAAGATCTACCAGCAATGTCAATTAAATTGTTGCCACATCTGGCTCTTTGGACTGTTTCAAGACCTAATTGCACTTTTCATGTCAATTTAAAATAGTGAAAAAGGGTAATACATCTTTTCATCACTTTGAGCATTATAAAACCCCACTGATCTTCTTTGATGTACATATTGTACTACCCTCCTTTAAGTAATAAAATCAGACAGGAAACTGGCAACAACACCGAATCCAAAGCGTTTAAGTCTGCTGAAGCCCCTGACGTTGGCTTGCACTCGTAAAATTTATTGATTTGATATCATGTTACATATAAAATACATACTTTACTATGCACTTAACAAAATAGTGCGCGTTTCAATTCTAAAACCAAAAGTGGGCGAATCATAATCCGCAAAACTAGAAAAGTAACCTTTAAAAAGCCCCTGTTACATAATACCTGGACCCTTCTACTCTCCAGGTAGCCCCCACACAAGTTGTGGTACATTTACTGTTAACCCTACTATTGTGCTACAACATGGATGAGACACTAATGCTCTGGATCCTTGTCACGTAAAATAAAGCATCTATATGTTGTCCACATCGTCATAACTGCCCCTCAAATTTAAGAGAGAATCAAGGACTCTAATTTCCGCAAAGAATGGCCATAACACATTAACCCAAAGTGTCAAATTAGAAAACAGCGATTTTGGAAAGGCATATACCACAGCCCGATGAGGTTCCGCGGATATCGGCAGAAACCAAGTAATACATGTAATGAAAGCCCCTTTCCTTGAGCATGTGTTCTGCACCGTTTAGATCACTTTTGTACGATTTTTCAGAACTGTTAAACTGATAAAGTCCCACGATTGTAGCTACATTGTGTCCTCAATCTTCAAATCATTGATGGAGTCCGTCATTGATAGAAATCTCTTTATACTTGACTACAGTTTTCGTGGTATCGCGAAGGGAGTATTGTCACATCACTAGTTTAACCCCTTAACGACGAAGTAATAATATTGGAACAACGGGGCAGCAAGTCACGATTCACACTTGCATTGTCTACACCTTTGGCACATTCACTTAAAGGAAAAGTATTTCTTAGGAAACTAAATGTCATTTTCAATGATACTAAAGTGAAATTCTAACATATTTAGTGCCTACAATACCTAGGTTCGGAGCTGGAGAATAAAGCTGGGGTCGTGTCGCCATCCCAGGTCTTTTATTTAAAAAGGGACTCAAGTTATTTCAAATACACTGTACTTAAATAACGCTTTGTTAAGAACAATGGAACAAACCGTATCAATATTACTGTACCATAATTCTGTCCATTAAGTTTTGACTCTTTTTCATTTGCGCAGCGGGAATATTTTTGTTACTTTAGCAACTGCACAGCACCGACAGAACAAGAAGTGCTAGGGAGGCTATAGCCTCCCGGTACTCTTTTGGTATTCAAGCGATTTCTTTGCGTAACAAAAATAGACTTTAACAAGAGAGTTAATATATATTATGCTTTCTACCACTTATAAAATCTCGCTTTAATCTTTTGCTGTTTAGGTAGATTTCACTCCAATATCTCAGGCTAGATAGTGCAGTGTACCCCAAATTCCTCTTATACTGAGTTATATTTGTACTACTTTAGATTTAAACTGAATAAAAGTATCGAAGATTATTTCTCTATGAAGTGCCGAAAGTGTACTGCCACTTCATTACCAGAACACATAGAACAAAACGGAAATTCATCGCTCACGTCGTCATCTAAATCTTCTCCCAATCTTCTACATTACCTTTGGCCTCCTTTCAATTATCCTCAGTGTTAAAATCTTCACAACGCAGTCTAGCTTAAGCAATAAAAAATCTTGATTAATCTAAACGAATAAATTCAACTTTGAATAGTTATTCAGATCAAACATTTTGTCAAGAGAAATTCGAGTGCCATTTTAAGTCAAAATGATATGCTGGTCTTCCCTGGCTCGAATGTCTTATTGCCGTATCTGCTAAAAAGGTGATGTCCGTCCATCTGGCTGCATTCGATGCCGTCTTCGCAATAATTTTCGCTCACTAAGTAATTGATGGGATGAACAAACAATTCTCTCTGGTTTTTTCCCAGATATGGAATAGTCATGTGTCTCTTTAACAAAGTAAAATCAATTGCAGTGATGTTGTATTTGAATCCTTTCGTGTAGTGTTTAGCTTCCAATGCGCATGCTTCCTGTCATCGGATTTATTTTATTGAGTTTCTTTGATTGCGACATTGCAAATATACAGGAGTTATTCTCCGATTTCTTATCAGTAACTGGATTTGTCTCTACTTTTCGAAACAACTGTTAGAATTTAAGGCAAGGCAAGATAATTGAATCGCTGAGCAGCCACCGTGCACTCTATTTCCTGGTAAAGTGCCAGGTTTGCGAAGCAAGGACAGGAGGTTCCAATGCGAGTTAGCTAGATGGTACGTCTGTGCACGTCAAACCGAACAGGACTCAAATTTAGGCTGCTCGAACCTAAGCATGGCCACGGACGAAGCTAATGTATGTCTCTCGGTTTGAGGCCTATTTTCCGGCCTTCGGTCTCAAGCTGGGTTGGCCCCCCTTTATTATCTATTGTTCTTAAAGCTAATGAAAGATGGGTCAGCGGTAAAACACTTTGCTATCTACGTGTATTGCCGTCGAGAGGGAAAGTCTGGGGCATCGACAAGTATGCCTACAAGGGTTAAGATATATCTGAGAAAGTCAAATTCGTTTTCATTTTGCTGTCATGTTTCTAGGCAACATGTTAAAAAGCAACCAGCACGTTTTTTGTGCTGTAAGGTCAGGAGAATATGAAGATAATGGTCTGTAACAATTCATTCATATAGCAATTGTAATTTAAACTGCAATAATACCAGAGAAGAATTCACTTCAAACTTTGAGCAACTTTGTAACAAGACCTGCAAATGTGTGTCTTCTGAATGGTTTTCGTTTGAACATACATTATCTATAGCATATACTGATCGCACGATTCAACATTTTAAAGCTAGTCGTTTATTCTGCACATAGCTAAAACGTAATCGTTCAGTTGGCAGTGTCTCAATTAGTGGAATACTGAAATGATCTAGATAGTAAATCAATGCAGGAATGAAACTATAGACCGAATCTACTATCCCAACATGCTCCAAGAAGAACTTCCATTGTTTCAGATTTTTTATGATTGCCTTTAAACCTATCCAGACTTAGGTATTTAGAAATTCCTAGGACTGGAGGACTGGGGCTAGAAGGCCCGCCATTACATTAATTCTAATAACTTTGTAAATAAATCTGGTGAATATTTGTAACCTACGCATGGAAACTGATAAGATTGCTAATACATCTATGAACTTTGGGAAAACATGGATATTTTTGACATTGCGGCGATGACGTCATAGCGCAGCCATGTTGCTAAGTGCCTAAACACCTTTTAAAAACTAAGGTGATTAATACAATGACAAGGAATAAATAATTATACGCGAACAAGGGGAACTACATTTCAGAAAACGCTTTGTCTATTTCTGACTTCCCCCGGTCTATTGGAGATATTTACGTAATGATGGGTATAAAAATCTGCGCAAGCACCTTATTAGAATTCCTTCATCCCTCTAAAATTATATGGCTGGTTGTCTGCCATGTAAGAAGACTCAGTTCAGATTAGTGAAAATCACTAGTGTGGTTGTAGAATCAAAGCTGTGGTAAATCGATAATGACAGTTGAGGTCTAAGTGTTACTTTAGACGCCTTTGCATGACGTCAGAGTAAGGCGCTAGATGATATTCCCCTGTCCAACTAGGTAGCATAAGTTTTGGAATTGGAATAGCAGGTAAATGCGGAATAACAAGCACGTATAAAGTTGTCTGATGACGATAATGCCTTGTGAAAAATGCACTTTGTCTAGCACACATTATAATGTTGCAAATCAGCTTAATGCTCTCGTAGCTGAAATGCTCTTTGAAAGAGACTCGAAGGAGGTCATGCTTGTGTAGCTTCAAGTATTCAAACTTCTCACGAAATAATTCAGACTTGTACGCTGTCTTGTTGGAGGGAAAATTCTGGTGATGTTATGTGACCGATTGTCAGGTTCTTTATCCACAAACAAGGTTGTTGGCTTGGCTTTTTTAACTTTACCGGCTTGTTTATTTCGAATTTGTACAATAAAAAAAGAGTTATAACGTCGAAGTCGAAACTCTGGAGTACAAACAGCTATTCTAATATAGGAATCTAAGGCACCTATATTTATGGTGATGGATAGCCAGATCATGAGTTAGCCTCACGATGACCTGATGTATGTAATAGCCAATATATCCATCCTACATGAGCTTGCATGAATC
>JAAAKL020009450.1:0-15088 GCA_010016065.2 Carybdea cf. marsupialis auct. non (Linnaeus, 1758)
GTGGAGATTCCCGCCAATATGCGCAGAAAGGTGCGCAATGAGTAAACTCGTCCTGGTCCTGGTCCTGGTCCTCTGATTTAAAACTCCCTATTTAGATCGCCCTGCTGTGGTTCCAAGAATTCGGCTTTTCTCTACGACATCAGTCTCTACCCACCGTGAAAATGATTTCTTAAACCGTCCGCTATGCTGTCAGATATCGAATCAAAGGGAGAATGGAAAAGTGACAGTAGTAGGAGAAAATTCCGAAACTAACAAATGGGGAAGAAGACAATGAACAATAAAATAGAGTTATGATCATTACATAAATATATATACATATAAAAACAACAGCCACTAAAGATGGATTATGAACTGCTTATTTCAAAGAAAGGAAATCTCCATGAAAGATAGTGAGAAACTCAGCAAATGAATAAGCAGGTTGGAGGGGCTGGAATAAGAACGTACTAGGTGAAAATTCTCGAAGAAAAAAAATTAGCAGGAAGAAGGAGAGACTAGAGATTAGTGTAGTGCAGACGGAAAATGCCCAAAAGCTATACTCGACGAAGACCCTGCTATGACGGCAAACATAAACATTAGTTACGGGGAGACCGAGTATGGCGATTATCACATTAGTCGGGATTTATAGCACCCTTAGGTGATAGCATTCAAATATAAACAATACGTAAGAGGCCAAAAAGTTAAAAATGGTCACCAGTGGTACCTCGGTGGATAGCATAAAGTGATTTGTGCATAACAAGTGCAAAATACTGCTAAAGCCGGTGTCTTCCGTTAATCGTTTTCTTTTTACATCAACACCATTGATTTTTGTATTGCATGCTGTAACTAAAGTTGTCTTATATTTAAGGGCCAGTATTTCTGTCCTGGTGTTGCATTGTATTGCATCATAGCAAGTTTTTGTTTGTTGATGCCATCATATCTATCGTAAACATCCGCCAACAAACGTCAAGGGATCAGACGTTCTTGTTTGAATTAAGCAGCAGAATATATGAAAGAATCATAATTACCCAAACTCAAGGTAAGAAAAGTTTGCCCTAAATAACGTAAGTTGGAATAAAGTGAGCATCGAATTATACGCGGATTTTTACTGGATTACTATTCCTCTGTAATCAAGCATAAGCAGTTCACCAGACCCCAGTCCGCATGGTTAAGAGAAGTAAATACGGTACGGGTTAGTTCTCGGTCCCAGATCCCTTCTACATCTATATAATTAGCCGTATCTAGAACCCCTATTGTTCTGGTTGGGATTAACATAACAGCTAGAGTGTAAGCGAATTCCAAAAACATATCTCATTCAGAAAGCGAGGCCTTTGGGCACAAAATGTACAGGGAAGCAGTTACACGGTACTTTCGGTTGCTTCAAATAGTTTGATTTACACTTTCAGATGCAGTGCAATTTGGTACAAACAGATATCACATAACACGTGTAACGTGTGACTGTAAGGCCTACTAATTGATAGAAGCTATCCGTTACCGTGTAACTGAAGCCGAAAAAGATCTTCGACCTATTCAAGTACTATATCATTTCCCCATCCATGCTGGAATTGGAATTGCAACAGGTGGTCTGTGAATATGAATATATTCCATAACATACTGGCTTGTAGGTGAATCAGCACAACACCATGATCTAACTTCTTTCACCACACCCATACGAATTCTTTTTCACACACAATACATACAGAGCATGTAATACAAAACGGCTTCAAGCCTTTGACAAGCACAGTAACGGCGAGGCACGTTGAGTAATATTTAAGCTTTTGCTACGCCTCTTCACAGAAAAGACTACACAATTACAATATTTCATAATAACAGTTCGACGCCAGTTAAGCGTTGAAACGGAATGTTTGTTTTATTCTTCTTCTTACAAATCCCCTACATTATGTACAACTTCATTATTTTACGCCAACAATTTCAATACCATCTGGCTGTAATGTAAACGGAATGGGTGTGCCTAGATGATTACCATTAGAGGATAAAAACCTGGGTTTGACTCGACATGAATAATAGGGCATCAATTTGCGTCACTAGTCATAAAACTATTACATGAAGAAATTTCCGTAACAGTTCTTTCATAAATAATTCAACTGATTTCAACGGCCCCACACCTACAACGTATAGATTGCCGAAGAGTGAAGACATTGGTTCAGGAATACTAATATCCACACCCTGTCTACACTAGGAGCAATTCCCGAAATCTTAGAAACGTCTACTGCAGTGAACATAACTTGTGTTCTTCGTCAAAATACAGCACTGCCTTTATCACAAGAAAAGGCGAGGTACCGATTCCGAAATAGTTGTTAATATAAACTACAAGTTCGGGTAACCTTTCTTTTATAAAGTATGAGCATGAATATCTTGGCTGAAAATAATTGACTAATCATAATCAACGACGAATTGTATCTCGAGCAGGACTTCTATCTTGGATCCTAAAACAGGATCCAGTTAGCTACAAGGTAATTTGGTTAATTCACATTTTTTTAAAGAATTTCTGTTTTGCCTATGAGGGTCCGGTTAACTGTACATAGTAAATCTATTCTGGAAATGACACACTTGTTGATAAAAATCCTGCTCCTACGCATACAAGATATGATACTACGATATCTCTCTAGTCTGAACCATCGACAGTTTGCACTCCTGATACTGGATATCAGAATCTCCGGGGTCTTAATAAAGTGTTGTCTAATAAAACCGGCTGACGATTGTACCGGTTAATCCTGAGAAAAGCAATCCAAATCATCCAGGCTCCCACGATAAAAAATTATACCAGTTGATGAGCGGTTAAAACGCTTTCAAAAGAAACTGTCACGGAAATGTTGTTGGGACTACAGCGGAACAATCTTGCAAACAAAGTCATCAATGATCGTATACATTTATCGGGCAGAAAAGTCCTCCACTGACCAAATGGAAAATTATCGTTTTGCGAGTGGTCAGTGCAAGTCTTTACTCTCTCTTCTGTTGTGGTCATAACTCCAAAACTGGCGTAACAAGCTATTAAGACTGATATGAAGGAGGTGGGGAGATGGCCGTTTTTGCATAGAATCTAAACTGTAGGCTCAGATACGTAAGGAAAAGAAGATCAAGCAGATTTCAGTAAAAAGGTTCCTACTATTTAGTAGTGTGGCATCCCTACTGCTCCTATGTTGTGCTCAAGCCCTGCTTGACAGTTAGCAATCTAACAAAATTACCAAAAATGGGCGTTAAAAGTCCCATATCTAAATGTTGGGTTACTGAAATGTCGAACCGTCGCTGCAACCCCTATTCAGTATGTTCCTAGCTTCCGAAACGACACGAACACTTCGGTATACATATTTTTGTAGATACGAAAAATATAGAGCTAAGTGTTTGATTCCTTACTATTTCATGCGATAAAACCTGAACACCTTACAGCGCTCATTTCTTAGTAAGGTAGCCACGTCCTCACTGCGGCCATCTATTACAATATTAAGCTATAATTACGTATAGGCGTTTGTCTCAAATGCTTCCAACTGTTCCTCACTTTCTTCATCAAGCGCAGTTTCATGAAGGCTACGCTTTCTACGCTTACCTCTTTTCTGTAAAGGTCCAGATTTAAAGATTTGATTATATAACATTTGCGTATGTTCATGAAGTGCTTTTAAAATGTCTAAGTTATGGACATTGTCAATGAGTCCGGAGCAATTCAACAAAAGAGACTTGACTTGCTTTCGTGTTACCTCGATCTGATTTGAGGTGTTGAGGTCACTCGAATGTTGCGCTTCAGCAGTCTGCTCTTGCAATACCTCTATCAAGTCGAGGGTTTGATTATTATCGCGCGAAAGTTGTCCCGATGGTACGTGATTACTTAATATTATGTCATTTATATCAAGGGATAAATCTGTGGAGCTTGTTCTGGGGTCGTGTGCTGGGAGATGCGCTGACTGCTTCGGAACTGTGATCTCTAATGCTCGCCAACCTTGCTCCGTTTCAAGTAACCTAGTATGAATAACAGCGTAGCAACCTATCAATTTTGATCCTCGCTCCTTGCGTCTTCGTGCTCCATCTCTTAGTTTCTTTTTTCTGGGCTTTCCTCCTAAGGCACAGTTGTATAACTGTGATTCTAAAGCGCGATACACAACGATCTTTCCATTATGATTAGCTAATCCATGGTCAGTTTTCTTATTAACCCTTTTACCTGTTCGAATACGATAGCTGGTTCCAGTTTGTAAACAAAATTTAAGTAGCCATTGCTCCCAGCTTTCCTTCGTGTATGGAAATAAGTACCCTCGAGCATAGTCTGTGGGCTTTCTTGCAAGGCATTGACTTGAAATATGGACGTTTGGAAGCGATAACAGCCCATCGCCAAGTTCCTCCTTGGATTTTGCTTGTGCAAAGATAATGTCTGCGTGGTGTAGCATTATGCTATGGAGCTCGGCAAAGCACGACGGTAACTGATGTCTTAAGCAAGTATCTTTGACATCTTCATGTCGTTGCACAGCAGTGTTTATGACAACATTGGGTGGGTGAGCGTTTGGAGTTTTGTGATTATACTTTCGGCGACATACAACAGTACTATATCCTTTTGATTCACAATCGAGACAGGCTGTTGCTTTAACTTCCCTATGGCCTTTCTCTGCACGGCAATAGGTGGTCGTTCGACTGAAGCGAAAGCATGATATACATCGCCCAAGCACTTCGAAATATTGTCCACTATCCGTTACAGGTCCTGACAAGTGATTGAATGGCAACACTTGTCCACGCTGAGGTCCAACTGAAGACCCCATAGATGAATGACTTGCCACTATCACAGGACCTGGAATGGGTACTGCTAAAATACGTGGCGCCAACGGACGAAGCGGTCCTTTTGATTTCAATAAGTCTCTATTCACCGACTTAGATCTGCCTCTGCCTTTCTTTTTGGGTAGCGTATTGGTTGTATCGGCAACCGAACCTGTTGATATTGCTATGGGCGTTAGTGAGGGTTGCATTTGCTGCATCTGATTGGAAGGGAGGACTACCATCTGATTCCCAACCTGTGCTCCATGTGGCACTTGAAGCAGAATCATCTGCGAAGATGGTTGTGCATTCGATGTTGGAAAGTGCAATAGATTACTGTGGGCTAATTCTGCCACTTGTACTGATATTGGCACAGTACTGAGTCCTTCTGAAGCACCAGAAGCGATCCCACTTTGCTGCACTTGAATTTGACAACCATTGGAATCTGTAGGTACAACAGCTATCGAATTTTCTGAGTCGAAAGCTGAATTTGCGATGTTAGACAGGCTGAGAGCATTACTAAAGACCAGTCTTGTCTGAGATCCAGAGGTATCTCCTGCGTGTTCTACATGGTAAGTATTATTGGCAGTAACCCCTTCAAATTCCGCTAGATTGCCGTCATATGTTCCGTCATCAACCAATCCTTGTTTCTGATCGCCATCCTGGTGGATTGCTTCACTCAGATCCTGTTGTGTAGCAATCAGGTGATCTTTGATATCGTCGTCACTCTGTGCAACCATATGTTCAGGATTTGGTTGGCCTACGTCAGTGCAGGGCTCAGTTGTTCCTCCCAGTGTTATACCGTGCAAACTTCCTCCAGGGAAGAGAGGCTCGGTAACATAAACTTCTGTAACAGTAGTTGTGATAGGGAGAACCGATTCTCCAGTTAAATGGCCAACAGTTTCATTTGCTCCTACTTCTTCTGTTGTTGCTTGTGCAAGAACTGGGTTTTTCTCCGATCCTGCATCATCAAGTACACCATTGGTCATCATTTTGATTACAACCTACGTAAAAGAAATAAGACAACGTTAGCCACCTACACCGTATTAGTAACAAGGGACAAGGTTGTCATGGCTCACCTTCAGAACAGTTATTTTATTCGTTTTTATATTTTTCAATTGATACACGAGGCAAAAATGTCATCACCGGGTTTTACACTAAAATATTTATACGGTATTTTCAGGCATGGCCTTGCCAGTTGCTCCGAGACAGATTCTTTACCACTGCATTTTATAGAAATCTTATGAAACTGTCTTCAAGAGCCTTTCAAATTTTTACGTATGTCTCCCCTGAACGTGGTTCTTGATAGTTTGTGAAGCATGAAAGATGCCTGTATTGGAAAGAGATCACAGACGCTCAGTGCGGCACCGTAAAATATGAAAAGCAACACTGAGGGACGATTATTATGTGTTCTTACAGATGTAGAATGCAAACTGATAAGACTCCAAAGGAGCTCATTTGGTTGACCATCCAACAGGCACTGGTGGATACTGAGGTCCTATCTATCATAAAATGCTTTCAGAAATTGTACAGATATCTTCCAACTATGCATTATGATCTACATAGGTAAAGATGGAACATTATCATCGAGAAAGAGCGGACTTGAAATACTCAAACATGAAAACATTCGTGTGAAATAGTCAACACCACAACTTGAACCCATTACAAATGCGTTCCAGGTTCCAAGCCCAGAGGTGACACATTTGCTATCTTCAGGTAATCTTCTCTTCTTGATGATTCTTTGCAAAATTTAATAAGCTTTGAACTGACTGAAGGGCTGGATGGCCGTCCTTACATAGTCAAGTCTCTTGGCAAAGAGGCTGCTCTGCAAAATTGTGTAGAGGTGTATGTTGATACCCATCGATAGGGGATTGGAAGCTAATGCCGCAACAAGAGAAATAGTGTAATAAGCAACTGTGCATAGTTGCTTAACAAATTTTCTTGCTTGCTAGACACCACCAAAACTTTTTAACCTTTTTTATCAAGAAGATATTATTGTTTCGTTAATTAACGTATGTAAGAAACCATTTTCAGCTTCAGTCAACCAGTAGCTTCAACTTGCATAAGTTGTAAAGTCCCGAATATTAACTAAAACAAAGTTTTTATCTAACATCCTCCTACGTTATCACTTTAACACTCACCCCATTACAACTCACGATAGCTTTTCATGTTGACTTTCAAAGTAATTCCATACTATTTCAAATTTGGTTTCCCAGGTATTAAAATGTCATAAAACACATATTAAATTTGAAATTGACTTGCACTACCATATACCCAAAAAGAAAACTTTGCAACACTTGACACCAGGTCATGTCTTTCATGTACAAATTAGGACAGCAGGTATGTAGGCTCTACATAGATTGGACTCCTTCCACATACCACCTTTAAGATGTCTAGTAAACAAAAGATGCATTTGATGGTAATGTTACATTATTCAGAGGAACAAAAGCAAAAGACAATAAAATTTTTCAAATTTAAATTCTTATACAAACTACTTTTGGCAAAAAGTCCAGAAGTAGATCAAGAAACACAACTATAGGAATTTTGTGATATTTGCATTCACTTGGTATGGCAAAAAAAATGTGATATGTACTTGTGTCACATATTAAAGGTAAAACAGTAATTTGCTCCTTCTGCCACTACAGCAAACTTCATTGTGAGAGTTCTCAACAGTCACAAGCAAAATATCAGAACATCAAACCACCACCCTAGTCTAGTGGATACGTTCCTGGATAAACCATTAAAAAAACTGTATCAATGCAAATTACTGTCATATCTCTCTAATGAAAGTGGTATCATACGTGCTTAATGCACATCTTTCCTATCTGTCAGCTTTTAAGGCTTCTGTCAACTACTATTCCCCTACAGTGGTCATACTGCAAATAATAACAATAACACTGCTCACTAGTGATCACTGGGACTGATCCTTGAGTGATTTTTTAAACAATATTGTTCCCTATCTAAATGACTCAGCCAATCAAAGAGCATCATAGATGATTCAAGATAAAGGAAGACAGAACAGATGTGCTTATCATGGCACAGGAAATAAGTCAAGTTCTTCATAACGAAATCAACAGGACATCAATAAATTCTAAGAATAAAGGAGATTTGGGGGAGAAAAATCAAGGAATAGTTCTGTTTTAGTGGTATGCAAATTGTTCGTTCTCAGATGGAATGTTTTGGCTGGGTTGTGAAAAATCACCAGCCCATGCAACTGAAGCATTCTATTTGAGCTTTGCAAAACAGCTTTGCAAAGAGCTTATTAGGTTCACTGTCAGTCTTTACTCTTTTGTAAAACAGCCATCCTTGTTATTTCTTTAATGGAATCAAAACCACAAAAAGCATGTCCCACATATAGCATGGTGAACAGTACCTGTATATAAATACTTGCCTTTTAGTAGCATCCTCCCACTTGTAAATCAGTGGATGATTTAAATTGCAAGTAATGCAAAGGTTTTACCTCACCTGAACTTACAGATAAGTTGAGGTGCAGTTCTCAACCCCACCTTGTGGCTGCACATTATACATATATCTGATATTCTGTCTAAGAAAACTCATCAAGTAAAAGGTATTAAAATTAATTTCTTAGAGTAATAAATAATTGAAAATGGGATAATTTCATTCCATGGACAGAGATTTCTGTATACCCTCATTAAACTTGCATATATGGTTATTAAATGGAGATAACCTAACTAGATATCACCAACAGAAAGGCTAGGTGCTAGTAGAACATTTCTGTGTACCGAATGAAGCATATTATCATTTCATACATTTGAGAATAAAAGACATTTTAAAAAGCATATACATAGTCCATGAATTGAATGGATGAATTCATATAGTATATACACAAATTATGTTTAAAATAAAATATCAAAGTGAATGAAATTTCAGACTGCAATTTTAAGGCATTAGAAATTAACTTAATCCTATTCCTTTTATAACCCACTTGATATCAAATGATGACTTGACTCAACCTGTTTGGTCCACTTTTTCAATCGAAAATTTTTGTAAAATAGAATAGACTCTATTTTTACTGAAATTCATCGGTCTGGATATATTGGGTACAAAACAAAGTTAAAGAGTCATAATATTGTGATTGGAAGCTAGCTGCCTGATGACTCCATAAGGCCATTGTATCCATAACCGGAGTGACCATCTTCAAAGCTCATTTCCAAAATGACATTTATCCATTCTCAGAGAAACCACAAAGTATGACACTTGATGTTCATTTCCTCCTTCCATGGAACTCATAATTTGCATGAAAATGTGTATAATTAAAGGCTATATGCTTAAATTACGATGTCAGTCATATACAAATTGATTGTACATGCCATTACCAGTCATATTCAAAACAATCTAGTGTTAAAACCGAAAATTCTGGAATCAAATTTATGATGTTATAAATAATGCTATGTAATCCTAACTATATAAGAAGTTACTAATGTACATTTTATGCTATGTTATGCAATGCTAAGGCTAATAGTTTCTAGTAAAGAGGAAGTTACCTTTAGAACTAGAGTTCCCACCAAGCACTCATTCAAAGAGTGATCTCCATTTATAAACTGCACTAATGTTATCATTTTGACATTAAGTTCCACTAATGGTCTATAGCAATTATTTAATGTCATCTTTAAGTGGCATTCTCAACACTTGTTTATTTTAGTTCTGACCTGGAGTGATGTAGATCTAACAAATGCAGTCATCACTTCATATACTATTTCACTTACAAGTTGTAGCAAAAATGATGCTTTCATTTATCAGTATCAAGTTAAGACTTTGTATTTGATATTTTTTCTTTAATACTCTCTATGAAGTGGGAAAGAAGTCCCATTTATGTGACATGTGATCTTAAAAGAAATAAGGTGTACAAAACTGTTACATTTTTTATTCATAACAATATGTGGCCAAACAGAGAGTAACTGTATCCAGGCTGTCTCCGCAAGGCTATACAATCTATGCTATCTTCAAATAAAATAATGCCAATATGAGGATAATCTATCTCAACATTTAAAGTCAAAAAGTAAAACTGGGCACTTTATGCTCTTGACAACAACATTAGCACATAAAGTTTTTCTGGTCTACCATGTGTGTACTATTTCTTCCAACATTGCTTGTGAGCAGGTAAAAGATTCCACGTCTTTTCGTTTGTCATGAATTGCGCCTTGTGGGGCATGCACAGGAGTTCAAGGTCGTCCATATTGGGCACTTTAATTGCTTATTCTGGGCCATTAAATTATTATCTTTCTACCTGCGCATCTGACCAGTTTCCCTTACTGTAATCTGATTAGGTTGCAACAGAATGATTGCTGGAGGCCACCAAGCAAACCGATTTACCATTTTCGGACGCTTAAGTCAAATGGCACAAACCTCATACTACTACTATATAAAGCATTAGTATAATAATTTAAAACTGTTGCTTTGAAAGCCCGTGTTCGATCTGTATGCTGTATAATATTTTACACGTGCCTGTCATCAGTCTTATAAAGTTATAGAGTAGTATACAACACGTGCACGTGCTAAATAGTAAACAAACAGTGCACACCCCAATATTTAGGCCTGTGCTGCCCTATATACGTATATAATATGTATCTTGCAATTGGTAAGGCAGTGACCACATTTTCTGTTTAAATAAACCGCCCAGGCACCCTCCACTAGTCATCGTTGCTGTCAGTGAGATCCCATACCTGTAAATTCACAAGATTGTCTTCTTCAATCGATCAGCGCAGCGATGGAGACGCTTGACGTCAGCTACTACCAAACTTCAACGACGAAGAGCTCTGGCATCCATCTTTTATTACAGAAAGGTTTATCTACCTATTCTTCAATATAAGATATATGTTATACACATAGCCTCTTTCTGACCAAAATTTCCAGTTATTTTTAGCAGTGTGCTTACATGTATCTCAGAGAGTCTTGTACGCTAATACAAATCCGCAGGTACAACGACGCCATCTGCAATGTTAGCTTTGTCAAAACGTGTACGCCTGCGCAAAGTTATGGTACACAAGGAGCTGAAAAGAGGAAATTTGCAGAGCTACCGTCGGCCACTGGAAAGGAACATCTGAAAAACTAAGGAAGCAGCGTTTCAAGCCACTCCTTGTGGACTCTAACAGCTAACGTAGAGTCTCTAACGATATAACTCACGGATACCATATTTTAAAACGATATCATCTCGGCTTCCGTTTTTTCCACTTGTTTGGGGGAGTATGGTCTGCATCCTTTACCTTCTCCCAGATGTCTTTCTGTATTTGCAATATTAGTTAATCCTCCATCAGTGAAATTTAGAACCATATAAATAGCGTATGCTCTAACTACCTAAAAGTATCGGGCTTCTGGCACTTCTATTACTTCTGTTGATTCTGCTTTGGAAATCATGGGTGGAAGTGTGTTCACTTTAGCTCAGTTGGCAGAGTAGCACGCCGCGAGTGCGTGGGTCTCTGGTTCAAATTCCCGTGCAGGCAATTTTCTTTTCTCTAGTATGTCTTAAGATTTTCGAATCCTCTCTTTTCTATAATGAAAATTTTTTTACTAAATGAGTATTTCCAACTTGCAACTAACGAAGCAGAAATAGTAAAGTTGAACTTGGTTTGATTTTGATCTACATCTGCAGGGGCATGAAAAACTAGTTCTGTTGAGAGAGAACAAGGCCGTAGTGTTTACGTGGGAACTATTGTTGTCACTGCTATGATAACATCAGTATGAGATATTTGCTGTATTTTGGAAGAGACTCGTAGCAAAAGGCAAACTAGCAAAGAAAATCGGTCTTGCTATCAATAAAACAAGCCTGAAAGCCAGTCAAAACAACCAGGCCACGAAGAGATTGAAATAAGTGCAGTAGTTTTATCAATACACCTTATTAGGGTGACAAGGGTATCTATAGACACAGTGATCTTAATAACTAATATTTCGCGGCACAACACTACACAAATATCTATCACTGTTTGATTCTTTATCCTACAGCCAGTTGCATACAAAAGAATTACAGTAGCCTAGGCTAATTACCGGAAATAGAATTAGCCTGCTCTTTATAAAGACCAGTCTAGATCTCTGTTGCACAAAACACACCAAATCAATTTTGACATAATATCGGAGGAATGACAGAGATGATAGACTGGTGGACTGTTGTTTGACGAATCAAATGGTAGTGATGAATACCTCGTTTAACGTTCATTCACGTCGAAGATACACTTGGACACAAGCGGGTAACAGAGCCCGAAACCAAATTGATTATTTCTTGATTAATCAGCGTTTCAGAAACGCAGTCCTACATGTAAGAACATACCACGGCGCAGACATTAACTTTGATCACACTCCGGCGGTCATATCCTTTGGGCTCACTCTCAAGAAAGTTTCGAAGGTCAAAAAGATGGCAAGTTTCATCTTCAATTTTCTACAAAAGCACGAGATCAAGGAAACATTCAAAGTGGCTGTGGTGGGAAGTGCGTTGGTTTGCTAGGGAACCCCTACAGACCACAGCGCACACTACAAAAGCTCTCACGAAGACCATCTTAAAGGCAGCCCACAATTTCATTCCCAAAGAAAAACAAAAGCGAAAGTCACATTGGATGATTCAAGAAATCAAAGAGTACTCTAGCTCTAGCTCTGCCTATTATGCAAAAGCGGTCATCCGTATACAATTTTGCACAGTCTGGGTTTTCAAGCAAGTGCTGCCCTATGACAGAGTCACATTGCTTACTAGTGCTTTTTGCTTTAGAAACCCGAGGTGTTTGTTACCTCGTAGGAGTTTATACTTGGCAAATATAGGACGGAATGTGCTGCTTGATTCTATCAACTAACCTCAAAGTCATGCGTCAGACATAGCCCGCCTCGCACTGGCAAGAAAATGAATAGACAACGGTGCTGCAATTTGTGGAAGGCACACGGTCTTTGTGGTTAGTTAAGAACGGTTTCTTAAGAAAGCAGCATATTCCTTTTAAGTACTAAAATGTTTTCTCTATTTCGTACAGTTTTATTGTTTTAAACCACCAACAAACTATTTGAAATCAAAGACCTGATTGAACGAAGCATTATGCTGAAAAACAGTGACCAAGTGCAATACAATGCAGTCAATAATGAAATAAGAAACAAATGTACAGAAACCGAAAAGGAATGGATTAAGCAACAATGCCAGGAAATCGAGAGGTTAACAGCAAACGCAAAAGAGATCTTTCAAAAGATGAAAATTACTATGAGCAAGAAATCACTCCCCGTATCAAAATACATCACTTTAAAAGATTGGCAAGTTTTGCACGAGAAGGAGGAGATAGCTGCGCGATGGGAGGAATACATCCAGGAACTACTTCATGATCACCAAGTGTCATCTGAGTTTGTCTAGACGACTGGAGAAACAGAGGTTTCCATTCTAAGAAGCGAAGCAAAATGGGCGCTGAGAACGAAAAGGACTGGAAAGGCACCAGGACCTGATCAGATCGAAATTGAGATGCTGCAAGTTCTAGATGACTCGGGTGTCGACTTGGTTTACGGCCTTATTAGTCGAGTCTATGAGTACGGTGAATTTCAAAGAGCCTTACTTTAGCCTCTCCTTTTGGTATTACAAAAGTCCCAGGTACTCTTAAGCGCCCGAATCAAAGAATGATTAGCTTGATGACTCTAATTTTGACGATATTGCTCTAGATTGTACTGCAGAGAGCCTTAAGAAAGTTTTAGCCAGATATTCCTGATTGTCGGTTTGATTTAATGAAAAACAGAGGTACACTGAATGCAATTTTTGTCCTGCGGATGCTTGCAGAGAAATCCAGCACCAATGAGATCTGTACCTCCTATATGTCGACTAACGTAAGGCTTTCGACTGCATACCGATCTCTTTAAGCGTTTAGAAGAAATCCAAAATGACGAGAAAAATTTGCAGGTTCTCAGAAATGTGTACGAGTGTGGCTGTCGGATCGCCAAAGGGTCTCGCAGGCTGGATAGCGATAAAACGAAGAGCCACACAGAGTTGCGTTGCATCACTTGACCTGTTTAACCTATACAGGGGGATGATTCTACACTGTTTGGAAGACGTTTCAGAAGGGATTCTAGGCAACGAAAAGGGTGTGAATAATCTAAGATATACCGATAACTCTGTTCTGGTAGGTTCATTGCAAGGAAATTTACAAAGACTTTGCGACATCTTCATCGAGGAAGGAAAAAATACGGCTTAGAGATCAACATAAAAAGATCAAGTGCATGGTTATCTCTAAATAAGTGCTCGAACCTCAACGCACAATTAACAAAGGGGCAGATTCAATCGAGCAGGTTCTCAAAGTTTAAATATCTACTCTCGGTGGTAACCTCGGAGATCAGAAGAAGAATTGCCCTTCGACAGAGTGAGATCTCTTTTACAATGATGGCAAACTATCAAAGATCATTAAAGTACGTCTCCTAGAGACATACGTCTGGACCACGAGCCTATACGATTGCGAGTCGTGGACGTGGGTAAGTTAAACTCGCAAGATCATCAACGCTGCAGAGATGTGTTTCTATCGTTGGATGCTACGCATCTCCTCCGCTGAAACAGTTACCTGTGATGAAGTAGTCAACCGTATGAGACAGGAGAGTGCGACACTGGACACCGTTGAGCTCTGCTAAGTGACGTTTCTTTGGCACATGAACTATTGAACTGGAAGAAGTCAGTTTTAAGTGACAGAATGGATAGAAAGTGAGCGAGAGGAGGCCAAAGAATCGTATAAATAATCAACTTTGGTCTAAGGACACTATATATTGACATCAAGCGGCTTGCTTGCACTAGATACTTAACTAGTTTTCACTTAGATCGTCTTCGGTCTGGCATTACGTTGCTACAGTTCGTTGGGACCCGCATCGGGCAGGACACTAAAAGAGAGAGAAAGGGACCGTCGTCATTAAAAATGTCCTGTTAGTTGCTTTCATGTTATTGCTCTGTCAGTAGTAATTTATAGAAGGTTATAGATCGTGTATGAATCAAGAGATCTGTAAAATACCTCCCTGTTCATCATAATTCACCTGTAGGCCTACCTGGTTCTGTAGATTGTTCAGCTGTGGTAAAATCTCATATTTTAAGAGACACGATGCTAATAGAAAGAAGACGAAGAAATCTGTCCGAAAGTACGACCTAAAAAGTAGTTAGTCCAGATTGGTGAGGAATTTCTCCTTACTTATGCGGCAGCAAGAAAGGTGAAGCAATATAGTGTCAAAGGTCTACAATCCCAAAAGGGGTATTAAAAAGCAACTTACTCTCCAACGTTGAGTGTGTCATTTGGCCTTGGTCCTAGGATTTTTGAGATCTCCTTTGATATAACTTTGAGTATTACAAACTCCATCTATATATCGTGAATCTGTCACTCTGCTGTAATCTACATAGCTGCTCTTTAGATGTGAATAA
>JAAAKL020009451.1:0-13843 GCA_010016065.2 Carybdea cf. marsupialis auct. non (Linnaeus, 1758)
TAAGGTTACCTTTTCCTCCCTGTTCATCTTCATATTTAAATTATGTCTATCTTGGCAACAATGTTTTTACACCCACAAAGACGAAGCAAGTTTTGAATTGGGAAATGGGCACTTAAGAATTACTTTACGTCGATGACCTAAATAGGAAATAAACTTGCAATGCTAAAATTGATACTCAATTTGGTAAGCAAAAAGTAGCATTAGACTTAGAAAGGGGGAAAACAAACTTGCTAATAAACTTGGCAATAAACTTGGAATATATATAATGGTAATAAACTTGATAGTAAACTTGGTAATAAACTTGGCAATAACTTGGTATATTAATAGTGGTAATAAACTTGGTAGTAAACTTGGCAATAAACTTGGTATATTAATAGTGGTAATAAACTTGGTAGTAAACTTGGTAATAAACGTGGTATATCAACAGTGGTGATAAGCTTCGTACGCAACAACTTGCAGTGGACTTGCAAAGCACTAGTAGTAAACTTGGTAAGCTAAAATCGGTACTTTGAATGACTGATACTTTTATATGTTTTAAATACGCTTCATACTGTATGGTGCCACACTAAGTGATGATTAAAAATTATTTCAGGTATCTACAAGAGAGAGCGAAAGGGAAAGTGTGGCAACATGTGACTTCAGGAGTACTTGCTTACCAAAAGATTGTCACAAATAATAATATCGCAATCAATCAATTAATTAATTAATCAATAATAAATCTTAACATTTTTGACAATTTCCATTACCGTCCTTTATCTTCATCAATGTTTTGTCCACGCAGGAATATGTGATGGTCCGAAAAGAGAGTTTATTTCATTATTGTGCAGAGAATTAGCAGAAGATAGCAAAAGAATTTTACAGAGAAACAGTCTCGGGCAGTGCAGGTATTCACTTCATGCTTTTTATTGAGCCTCTGACTGATTTCGTTAATCGAGTAGCACCTAGGCATTAAATCCTCTAGTTAAGAATTGTGATTTCTTCCTTTCGGAAGTCAAGGCTCGGAAGTCAAGGCTCAACCGAAAATTGACTAAAATTAAAGGAGAACGCTCATGATGCAGATAAGTCTCTGAGACAATTTGTCTGTAGGGAGAGACTAATTCCAATTTTACTTAATGGTATTCAAAATTCAAAGCTTCGAGGTTTCCATGGGTAAAGGTTAGCGGTGCTTCTTGCGTCTGCTTGATGTCCGAACTTGCTAAGAAGTCGAACTGAAACCCCCTTTTAAATCGCTGCAGAACTGTAGTGGTCTCATGATTGTTCCAAAATTTACTTTCTTTCAACATCAACCTTTAACGTGGTACGTAAACCAATCTTCGTTCTAAGAAGGGGCCTTGTCAATGTTTACTATTGATCAAATTTGAACCTCGCAAGTGAAGATGTACTTAGCAAGACTACCATTGCGGTCTTTGATCTCTCTGCTGTATTTATGATGTCCAATCAAAATCCTAGATAACAGCTGTACAGACTGCAATTATGTGCAGCAGAGTATGCTTGTCTATTATTACCATTAAAAGATAGGTACCTCACGCTCGTAGATTAGGGTACCACAAGAACAGTGGTAGCGTGTGAGTTTACTAGGGGCTTTTATATGCAGGCCTGTCATGTCAGGTGAACTTTGGAAGACGTGCTGTCGAATATGCATTACGTTACGAGGATAGTTTCCAAATAGCTTATATTTCCCCTTGTTTGTTTGTAGACCAGTGTGAAATATTTCCTCTGTATATTTTTTTGCTCGTAGCTTGCTGCCATACTCGTTTTTTTATGAATACTCGGAAACGTCAAGCAACAAGAAGGTAAGACATTGACCTTTATATGGAAACCTTGCCAGTAGCAAGTGCATAGTTTGCTATGATAATGAGGGCCTTATATACGCCGCCCCTACCTTATAAAACTGTCTTTCGGTAAAATTGCCAGTCAGTGGGTAATAGCAATATATTTTATCTTGTTTCACGTCAGCATATCGCAAATAGAATGATCCTTGTTCGTTCGATTATCATTATTCGCATATTAAAGAAGGTGCTGGTTCAAAATGGGAGAGAAATTAACGACTTACTTTAGTCTCAATAATTTTAATCAACCTCTTAGCCTTAGTTTTCTGTCCCCAACTTGCCGACCTGTAAATTCCCCCAGTAAGATTCCTATCTCTAAGGAGACAAACATGTGTCCGTAACATGCGTGGTGAAAGCGTCTTTACCTTTCGTTAATTTTAGACCCTTCAACTGTAAAATGGAGGAAGTTTGCATACCTCGACCAGGGTTGTCCATAGTACGCTAGCCAATTAATCCCACGCCCAGATAAAGGAACATTCTATTGCACTAGTCATGTATGAATGATTTTGGAAAGGGACCCCAGATATTGAGGGAAGGCAGTAAATTGCAGTCAGGAGTTGATGAAGTGTCATCTGCTATTTTCGGGATACCGGTGCATCCCTTCAACAGAGCGTATTACCTGTGCCGTATCAGAATAAAGTTGTATTGCTGAATGATAACGCTACAAATACTACCCAGGTACAGGTACAATTCCGCATTAGATGCACTCTTGTTTTTAACGTTATCTACTTTGCGATGACATCACTTGACAGTTATTCCAGAGTTATATCAAAGGTCAGCAGATAAATGTTGAAATGTATGGTACGTGTGTAATGTACAATTGAAAAATAGTAGCTATTTACCTTTATTCAATAACCGTTGATTTCAAATGTGCTTGATTTTTTGTAGGCTCCAAATTCCATTAGTAAGAAAGACACTCCTCGTAAAGTATCCAAGAAGTTATCTCACCTACAAACAATCGGGAAAGTTTTGGCCAGCTGTATAGCTGATGGATATTTCTTGAACGTGGTATTTGCAAAGTCTTTCATCAAACAAGTAAGTTATTAACTTGATGTTTCTTGGTATGAAATTCTGTGACCATCCCTGGACACAAATATATCATCATCGTCGTTATCATCATGATCACCATCACCGTTATCACCACCATCATCATCATTATCATCATCATTATCACCATCATTATCGTCCTCCTCATCGTCATCATCATCATTATCATCGTCCTCGTCATCTTCATCATCATTATTATCATCGTCTTTATCTTCTTTGTCATCATCATCGTCATCATCATCATCTTGTCACTACTTTCAAAAGTTCTGATTTCTTTCACAACATTTTGTCAATAGTCATGGCCCATTAGCACCTCAAGATCTTCCTTCTCAAAGCCTCCTCTTTAGATAGTAATGGGAACTTCTGTTTTCCTATTAGCGATGCACATTTTGTTTTCCACAGTGTCAGTGAAGATGCAATTGCAGAACCCTGTTCGGAGAAATCGTTCCACAATTGTTAGGCGTTAAGGGAACAGACATAAGTAGGAAATTGCAGTGCATGAGTTCTTAGGTCGCATTCTGCTCCAGCTGCTATGTTTACACAGGTGAAACGTATTGATGCACACTCCATTTGATCTCTTCTTCGTCTTTGCAGACAGGATACACGTTATGCTCAAGACGTCGATCTGGATTAAATGGTTATGCTAAATACCTTGTCTTTTAGTTAATTTTAGCAAAGATTCTAAATAATTGCACGTGCTGCACCCAAGGCCTTTCGGGTTTTGAATTCCTGAGCAGAGTAAATAATATACATGATGAAGGATATGTACAATCATTAACTTGTTTGAAGACTTGTACTGAAAGAGTCTACGTCGTTGAGAGAGCAGATGATAGGAACTCTGTGTTTTGTCCATTATAGTGTTGACCAACTAGAACAGCTTCTCGTTCCATGCAGACAATATGCCGCATTTGTGAAATGATGTGCAGGGTGATCAGAAAATTCCCCTGGTGATCCATTTCCAGGAGTTAATTCAAGGCTTTTTTAAGCAGTGTCAACTGATATTCTTTACGATATAGTCTAACGCAGCAAGTGAGATGCTATGCATGCGAAGTATTTGAAACATGTCTTCTCTGCCAAGTGAATCAAACGCGTTTTTAAGGTCGACAAAGCATATCGTGAATTTCTGTTGCAACTTCTTAAATTTTAGCATTTTCTTGTGATTCAAATTCTTAATTGCAATGACTGATAATGTACATCGCGCATTTTGTATTTTGCATTTTGCATTTTGCATATTGGATTTTACATTTTGCATTTTGCATTTTGTATTTTGTATTTGGCATTTTGTATTTTGCATTTTGTATTTTGTATTTCGCATTTTCTATTTTGCATTTTGTATTTTGCATTTTGTATTTTGCATTTTGTATTTTGTATTTTGAATTTTGAATTTTGAATTTTGAATTTTGTGTTTTGCATTTTGCGTTTTGCGTTTTGCATTTGCGTTTTGCATTTTGTATTTTTCATTTTGCATTTTGTATTTTGTATTTTTCATTTTGTATTTTGTATTTCGCATTTTTGCCTTTGCAATGAATAAACCATGTGCCAATACCATTATTTGCTTATGGGGGTCAGAACTGTGGCGCAGGGAATAGTTTAGGACACTACGTATACCGGTTTCAATAGTTTTGAACTTTTGAAATATTCTAGAATTTCCCCTGATCACCCCGCCTATTCTGATTCAGAATGTTTGTGTATAACGGGGTCAAGGGTCTGTGGAGTCAAGGGGGGTCTGTGGAGTCAAGGGGGGTCTGTGGAGTCAAGGGGGGTCTGTGGAGTCAAGGGGGGTCCGCAGACGGGTACTTTGCCCTTCACAATCCTCACTGAGCCTCTCTCCCAATCAATCAAAAAGTATCCATTTGTCATAAATCAACAGTCTGACCACTAGTCCAGCTACTGCTACTATTCAGAGAATGTGACATACACCAATTAAGGTTCCTAAGTCAACGTGGGCCCTTGTTAAAGTAGGGGCTCGCCCAAATCACAAATGTTTGTTTTTAAAAATGTTTAGAAAGAAAAAATTTCGCTAGTTGGCCCCTCATGTCTTGCTATAGAGTGAAGAGCGAGACACTATCCTTTCTGTCCCGTGAGGAAAATTAGCAGACTTATCTGCGCGCATGCGTAAGAACTGACAGTTTTACCCGTTTCCCTTTCCTTTGGTGCAAAGAAGCAATATGTTCTCACATACCAAATTGTCTCACTATTTTATTTCTTTTTATTTCAATCCAAGCTATTGAAACTTCCCATTCAGCATCCGGACGATTTGGAGTCGTTGGATCCAGAATTATACAGATCAAGCGTTCAGTACATCATGGAGAACGACGTGAACGACCTTGACTTATCGTTTTCGTATACCACTGAAAACCCATTAAATGGTTCTCTTGTAGAAGTCAACTTGAAAGGGTCAACCGCACAAGATGTTACCAACAAGAATAAGGTAAGGCTGAAATATTCCTACCCTCCTCGTCAGCAGCAGCAGAGTTATGGTCATCAAAGTCTGGTAGATACTTCGTCTTCCGAAATGTTCTGATATTTGTGATAGCCGATTACAACCAATTTGTCAACACGTATTTGAAAACGAGAAAACAGCGATAGCTACCTTCCCTTTGTTTTGAAGCAGAAGTAAGATTCATCCTTATTCTCGATGCTCTTTAAGCCGCAGGAGTTATTGTAAGGAAAGCTTATTTTTGTCCAGAAAGGATATCTTATATGAGTGACGTAGCTGTCAATTAATTGAGGGTAACAGAAACACATCATTAAAATTCATTTTGCTGCCATAGTTTAGTCCTCATCAGTCCAAATGGATGTTTGGTAAGCTACTCATTTTCATTTGCGAAGTTTCCGAGGAAACTTACATTATAAACGAGTAACAAAATGCAATTTTTATGCACAAATATTGGTTTCTTTGAATAGGATTTTTTTGTATGTTTTATGAAGCAAGTCTTCTCGATATGGATTTTAGTATATTTTAAGATATCGGGGTTGCCCTGCTAACATTTAACTCTTCGCTTCGGTACTTTTTTGTTGTTTTAAGGAAGAGTACGTTCGTAGCCTTTCAACTTTCAAAGTAGAGACCTGCACGGAAAGAGAACTGACAGCCTTTCGTAATGGCTTTTACCAGGTATTGATGGAGTTCATATTACAATACTTTGAACAGCATATTACTGAGTATCTAAAGCATTTTCTGATCGGCTCTTGTGAATGATTTCCAGTAGTTCCGACACTCTAATGAGTTTTCACGTTATGGAGTTCAATTTTCAAAATGTTTGTTTTATGAGATTCTCCTACTCTCACTTTTGCATAAAGCACCGTACGTCGAAGACTTATTCATACAGGGGACTGTTTTCCGAGGTTTTCCAACAATTGCAGAATTATTTGGCGTACGAAGAGGCGTAAAGACAATTTCAGAAAGGATTATGTGACGCACTTACCCAATGAAGGCTCCAGATTTAACATAGTAGTATGACATAAGAATGATAGAATCTCAGAATTTTTATAATTTATTATTTTTATAGTATTTTTTTGTTGGTTATGTGGGTTTGGGGTTCGTTTGTGGGTTGGTTTGTTTTGGGGTTTTTTGTTTTCTGTTTTTTTGTTGTTTTAGGGTGTTGTTAGTTGGTGTTTTCCCCCTTTCAACACCAGTAAGAGTACTGAGTTAGGTTACCCTGATGCAGTACAGGCCAGCCAGATAGAGATGTACAGTACTTAAATGGCCGAAACATCAGTGAAGTCTGGTGTGCTGCTGATGACCTACTGGCGTTGGCTGCTTAACATCACTGTAGCTTGCTTATCTGTCTATTTGATAAGTGGCGTGACGATTTAACTGAGCCATTAATATCATAATTGCTGTCCAACGACGATTGCTATAGTAATCAAATTTTATGTGAACTGAACGCACTTCGAGAGTTTTAAGTCTTGAATTGGAGAATTCTAGTTTTCCGATATTTTTTTTACTATTTTTCACCCTCTTCAAGGCCGAAGCCAGTACTAGGAACGGAGTTACTTTTTTCCCTCAGATGACAATCTATTCATGCTTGCAATCGCCTCTCTGTCCTATCTCTCGAAACATAGTTTCCCACTTCACGAGAGCAGGTGACAGGTCGGTTTGAGCTCACGACCCTTAGATTGTGAGTCTACGTCTATGCAACTATTGTGATTCTTTACTTTTATAGCATACGTGGCTCCATACCCTTAAAGTATTTTGGCCTTGCGCTAAAATATAGGATGCGTGCTCAAATTGTCGAAACCTGAATTGAATGTCTTTGAATGGCATAGTAGGGGATCGAAGTGCGAGTATTGTAATTAAAAAACCGAAAAACCTACTCATATGTAGATATGTCTCTGTTGCAGTGTTGTAGGATTTTTTGCGACGTATGTAAGTCTTCGAAGTGATTCAAGAGCAGCTATTGACATTTTAACTTTTCTATGATAAATGCACAGTTTAATGTACTTAATGTCTCATTCTCGCTAGGAGCTTTCACCAGATATACTTAGGCTTTTCACAGCTGACGATTTTTCTCTTCTCATGAACGGAGTGCAAACCATAGACGTCAGTGACTGGAAAGAGAACACTGAGGTAAAAGCTTCCACTTTCCAAGTATTTCTAAAAACTTTGTCTTCTAAGATGCTTTCAAAGGTTGATAATTGGTTACCAATTTTATACAACTTCATAAAGTATTATATGACCTGCCGAACTGATGCGATTTTGTTGTGCATATAAGCAACATGGCCCGTAGTCAAAGGATTGTTCGACTCTTAAAATGAGCAGCTGCTGGAAGCATGTATCATAACATTTTTTAAGGCAGGCACATTTACAAATATGCTAGGAAATGGGACTCTTGTTGTATCGGTACGCCTGACGCCCTAATCTACATACCGACTATGAATTTTCACGGCCGCTGCTTTGTTTGGTGTCTTTAATGGTGAACACTCTCTCTAATTGAGTGCCGAATGCCCTCAGTTCCAGAAATTTGGACTAAAATGCATTTAATAGCTTTCTTTTACAGTACAGCTTTCCCCCTTTTTGTGCACACACACGCACACGCACGCACGTCCATGTATTGACTTTGTCAGAGCATAAATCCTAATGCCCCGCTTCGAGTAGGCCCCGCTTATCATCCAATGAGGCAGCCGTTTTAAAATTATCATCATAGTGATTAACCTCAGACAAGTAGGAGTTTGTTTTTTGTAGTATTCCTAAAGTTAAGTGCAGCCCGGCTCGATTTCGGAAGTAAAATGGTCCACGGCTTAAAAGGGAGTGGCCACGCCGGATCTAAAACAAATGGGCAAATATTTCACAGTGCTCATGCATATAACATTACTTTTAAAAAAGACTTTGAACTACACATTTTAAAGTTGAACAGTAATTTTCCATTTCATTTTATAATCAGCACTACCCCATTTCAATACCTGTTTTTTCTTCTTTACAGGTATTTCGTATTTATTGGCATTGATGAACATGTTTCTCTACTTTGATTTTCTCGTAGTATGAGAATTGTTTTGCTGGTGATAATGAAGTCGTTTGGTTCTGGAAAACAGTCTCTTCCTTGAAACAAGACGAAAGAGCGTTACTGGTTAAGTTCTCGACAGGTTCGCCATGCGTACCGACTGGAGGATTCAGAAACATGACGGTAATGGTCACATGCACAGCAATCATTGGCTGTATTTACATATATGTAGTACGTGCAAGTATGTGTATATTGCAAGTACGAGTCCACAAACATGAGTATGATGCAAATACATGTGCGGTACAGTGATAAGTACGGTAAAAGTACGAAGATGGTAGAAGTATGAACATGGTGTAACTATCAGTGTGATGTAAAGGCTAGTATGGTACCAAGACGATGACGGCACAAGTAACAGTCCTACGGGTTTCAATATGCTGCAATATGGGAATGGCACCAATACAAGCATATTGCAATTATGAGTGGTTCGTTGGTGGTACAAAACAATAAAGCTGCACGAAGTAGCAAAAACATTGTAGTACTGAAAAGCTTGACACTTCTCAGAGTACAAAATCGTCATAATTGAGATAGGAAGAAATCAATACAACTTTTACCGAACTGTGTTTTGAAAGTAGCCAATCAGAGGTCTGACTGCTAGATTGGTGTTGTTGTGACCAATCAGTGTATGTGGAACTAAATAATCAGCCGAAAAGGCCCAATTTAAAGACAAATTCTTTTTGTCTGCAAAGCAACGGTTTTCTTGCTTTGATATGCCCGGATTCGAGGACGGCTAGGTGAAAAGCCGACCTCGCTCTGCCTGTTATGCGAAAACGGTCATCCGTATACAATTTTGCACAGGTTTTCAAGCAAGTGCTGCTATGGCAGAGTCACATTGCTTAGTAGTGGTTTTGGCTTTAGAAACCCAAGGTGGTTGTTTCTTTGTAGGAGCTGATGCTTGTCGAATAAAGGATGGAATATGCTGCTTGATTCTATCAACTAACCTCAAAGTCGTGCGTCCGACATAGCCAGCCTCGCACTGGCAAGAAAATGAATAGACAACGGTGCTGCAATTTATGGAAGGCACATGGTCTTTGGGGTTAGTTGAGAACGCTTTCTTACTGGTATAAACTACGCGTGGGGTAACAGCGCCGAAACACTTCTGCAATTATGAGTATGTAACAAGGATGGGTATTTAAGAGTATCGATACAAAGTGCGATCAAGCCGAGTACACCTACGATTATAGTTGTGCACCATAGTTGCTACTTCGTCCTCAAATATCTACAGCGGGCAACAATTATAGATTTGTCAATAACGTTACCGTTTTCAGATATAGTGGAAGAATTGATGTCCTACCTATTAATTCGCAAACAGGGAAAAAAGAAGCGACTTCAAACTTATAGTTTAAAAACTATTTAAAAGTGTTGCTTTGATACTTCGGTCTTGATTATAAAATTTAAGTTGTGTTTCTCATAGTGTAGAGAAGGTGCATCTTCATATGTAGCACTGTGTTGTAGATGATGGGTGCTTTAGTTGCAAGGGGGAAAACCTGAAGTTAGTAAGCTAATTAATGGAGTGAGGTGGTTGTAACACCACACCCGGTTAGCATCATTTGAAGTTTGCATATTGATGGCATCAGACAAGGTGATTGACTGACAGCCGTTCTGGTCCTATTGGTGTGGGTTAACGGTTTGTTTTTAGTTACAATGCGTCTGTAAAGTGCGCTTTTTAAACCATTTTGTGTAAACCAATTAGTCATCAACCAAGGCCTATGTTAAATTGTATATGAAATTAGCTCAACAAGATATTCTGTTCTCTTCTCCGTTGCTTTAGCAGAACATGGCTTCCGTCCGCTTTAGGGACCGTTGCACGTGGGGTAGTCGAAAATTAAACAAAATTGTAAATTTCCCGGAAAATAGAGTTTAATTCTGCACGTTGGGATTTCATCGGAAATCAATTCGATCGTCTTGAGAACTACGTTTTCGAAGCTTACACAAGATATAGGTTAGCTGAAAAATTATCTCGCGATATCATCGACGAAGTTGTACACATAATTTTGATTACTTTGATGTTCTGTGTATACTCTCTATTTACGTTGACTATTTATGTTTGTGTTCGTCCAGTCCACTAGGTTTTTTTCTGTCGAACGTTATGGTGAGGCTTTGTTGTATTTACATATATTTTTTAATATTCTTTTCTAGGGACTCGGTGATACCCGTGGTTTTAAGGTGAAAATGAATCGATATATCAGGAACAAGGTAATTCAGCTCTTTTTTACATAAAATTTCGGAGAGTTAAAGGCCGTCAAACAGATTTTCATAAATGATATGATTTAAAAACATATTTTGTTACTACCACATTTGCGAAAATCATTGTTTTCACTATTTAGATCATTTTAAAGAACAGAAATGTAATATGTAAATGCGTACACCTTATAAAACCGAATAATGTACAGTGGCACCCTTCTTTCGAACACCCCAGTTTCCTGGATCTCCCCTCGTGAGTGAAGTGACTCTCCCACCCCCGTTTTATTCCTTCTCGTTGTCCATGTAACTCCTGTAGCTTGACCACGTCGCTTACCAAATCTTCTCGCTTGCCAGATCACCTCGCTTTCCCGACTGATTTGGTTTCCGGACCTGAACAAGTGGTATTAAGTCCTAATCGACCTCTTGAACATCACTTCTGGGATTAAACTCATACTTTTGCCATGCAAGCTCAGCGTGTACGAAGCGGTCGTACTCCCCCTTTCATAATGAAGTGGTTGGCCTCAGGTGCTGGTTATCGCCGATAGCTTGTTCTACACCAGAGATTCTTAACGGGGGTGATAGTGGGCGTTTTTGGAATCCCAGCGGTGGCGTTTTGAAATTACGCCATTTTACCCTCAGTAAAATTAAACTGGATGTGAAGTCTCTAGCTGCGGCTCACTAAGCTCAGGGATCTCATTAAGCATGCTGAGACTATCACACTGACACTATGCGGATACTGACACTGTTGCTATCGCGCTATAATAAAAATATAAAGTTGCATACTAGTGTTTTTTTTCCTTGGTGGCAGGTTGGGTGGGGGTCATTTTCAACATTTTTGACTGATAGGTGGGTGGTGACGGTAAAAAGGTTAAGAAACACTGTTCTACACAACAGAACCGTTATCAGAATGAGAGATGCGTAGCGCGCCCTTAATAATCGCAACACAATGCTCGTAGTTTTGAATTGTTAACCAGAACTAGTTGTTACTTACGTTTTCACTTCTCACCCAGATGAGTGTCAAACTAATGATAATGAATGTCTGCATTTATTATTTATGTTTTGTATTTCAATATATATAACCCCGCAAGTGAAATCGAGAGTAAAATCTCTGCGCTTGTTAGAACCATTCAAGATAGAGCTAAATAAGGTATCCGACCCTAGACTGGGTCGATTTTATTTATAATGTATAATTTATAATATATTTTTATCAAGCCATGCCTGATACAGTTCCAGATCAAAGAGATACAAAGACTGACGTTAAAATATAATCAATCTAGGCCTCCGAGAGTAGTCTACTTACCGAAATTCCACTATAAAATGATATAAACAATTTTAGAGGCTCTTATGCATAAGGCTACAATGCAAAGACATATTAAATATATTTGGCGTCAATAAGAACGAAGACACCTATCTTGCCTCTTTTGCGAACTGAACACTGGAGTAATAGGCGAGGTAGTTTCCTCTCGAAGTGCTGCAAAACGATGTAGGCATGTAGGAGCGTAGCTAACTGTTAAGATTGGAGGGTGGAAAGCTTTCATTCAGAGGCAAGGCTCTTTGAAGACACTTGATTTGAGCCGAATCCGTAAACCTCTAAGGACCCTTGAGCATTCCATGTCCATACTTACGTTTTTAACCTGCTAAATCTATGACATATGTTTCCAAAGGAAGCAGAGGAGCTCCAAGCTCGAGATATATCTGTTTTGGCGTGGGTTTTGAAGTTGAGTTGTTTTTCACCTGCAATTGCATTTACTTTTCCCTACTTCTCTTCACAAAATCGCTTTTATCTCTACCGTTAACGTATCTATACCAGCTAAACCTTCTCCTTCTCATTATGGTGACGTTTTGTTTTTCATTCCAAATACCATTTTGATGCCACTCATTCTACGCGCGTTGATTGCAAGTTTTTAGTACAGCTGCTCGCAAACAGTGGTTGTCAAAATCTTGATGTGTCCGTAGATTTAACCGTCAATTTTCCGAGGCTTGTATTACATCATGAAAATAAATGCATATTGAAGTGTCGTGGTTGGGAAATTCCTTCTAGACCATGTGTTTATTTTTAGCCGCTCTTCCCAGTGTGAATGTGAAGGGCATACCAGTGTTTTCGCCAAAAAAGCAAGTCTACTTTGTTGGTTTCACACACGGATTACTGTTAGAAACGAATGATTTTGTAGAAATATTAGTGATATACGCCGGTTACCAATACAACACTAAAATTGCTCAAAGGTTTTCATTTTTCAATTTACAGATTCCCACTTCCTCGACGTGCTTCGACGAAATAACTTTATGCAGTTACGACAGTGAGAAAGAATTAAGACACAAACTGCTTATGGCCATACGCCATGGATCAGAGGGATTTTCGTTTGGATGACAGATAAGACGAAGAATTTCATAGGGACAGAGAAATCCAATAGCACCTAACACAACTGTTACTTTGATTACAAATCGAAGTTTCTTTAGACCAGCAAATCCGTCGGATCTGGCAATACATGCAATGATATACTGTGAACTGAGACGGTGAATTCAAGTAGACTCCAACACAACTCTTTTTTTGTAAATTGTAAGTTGTTTTTAGAAGCACATATGTCGAATCTGACTGTATAGGCAATGATGTAGTGACGTAGTAAAACAGTCGATCCATTAAAGTCGTTTCCATGCATACATCATCAAAGCTGTTTGCATATCGTTCACCTCTTTCTGGCCTGTTATTAACTTCTCTTTCTGATTTAAATCAGCTGTGATATGTTAGAACCAGTTGTGCTTTGAACGTCCTAGTTATGGACGTAGCGCTTCGACAAAAATCTACATTTTTGCGATCTTTATAGAATACATAGACAGCTAAAATGCACCGTAAGTAATAATAACGCACTATAGCTCAGTTGGTAGAGAACAGGATGTGAGTGCATTTTCCATGGTTTAAATCGCGTTAATGACGTACCTTTATATTTCCCTAGTATCGTTTCAAATCCTGCCATTTCAAATCCTCTTTTCTCGATAATACTTTGCAACGTATAATATGCTTTGGACAGATTGATGTTCTGAATGGCAAACCTTCCATGGTCAGGTTGCGTGGCACATTAAGGCTGGGCTGCGGTACTGCATAGGGGTTTTGCTATTGCAATATCATATCCAATAGTAACGCACTATAGCTCAGTTGGTAGGCTGTGAGTGCATTTTCCATGGTTTAAATCGCGTTAATGACATACCTTTTTATTTCCCTAGTATCGTTTCAAATCCTGCCATTTCAAATCCTCTTTTCTCGATAATACTTTGCAACGTATAATATGC
>JAAAKL020009452.1:0-15087 GCA_010016065.2 Carybdea cf. marsupialis auct. non (Linnaeus, 1758)
TAGATAAATCTACTGTTTATTGGGCTGGTGCACCAAAGTGTTATCTCAACATATTTGACCGGCTCCAAAAACGAATTTCTCGTGCAGTTGTCCCTGAACTGGCCTACACACTTCAAATTCTGTCTCACCGTAGAGATGTTGCATCTTTAAGTATTTTCCACAAGTACTACTTTGATAAGTGTTCCTCTGAGTTGGCTGAGTTGGTTCCTCTTCCCCTCATCAGGTTAAAGTTCACTCGGTATGCTGAATCTCTGCATGACGTTTCTGTTTGCATTCCGAAAACAAACAAAAACTTATATGCTAACAGTTTCCTCCCTAGAACTACCAAGATCTGGAACTCTCTGTCTTCAGACTGCTTTCTTCTTACTTATGATCTTGACACTTTTAAATCTAATGTCCATCGCCATCTTCTAGTAAATCTTAAAATTTCTTGTCGGTAATCACATCTACTTTTCTGTTTACTTTTTTATTTCTACTTCTTTTAAAGTAACTCGATATCTTGAAGTGGCCACCCTGCCTTGTATTGAGCGAAGGACAAGAAGAATTGGTTTGTTAGTATAATTTGTAGATTCAGTGCTGTCATGAAGTACCGGTAAAAATCGAGAGGGCAGGGGATTCTATATCTCCTTTGCAACGCCAAGAGTTTCGTTTTAGAGTTAATGAAGTAGTTTGAAGTGGACGAACAATCATAGTTGTGCTAAAACGATTAGTTTGAGACCTGAAGGGTAGTGAAGCACTCCATATTTCTCACCCAATATGCTTAGTTTTGCATATACGTTTTTAAAATAATGTACCTATAGCTTTGTTCTTACCAGAATGTGTTATAGAATGTTGCAAGAAATGTTGTTTTGCCTCGCATTTATAGTAGTGATATTTCTATATAATGGATATTAATTATGCTTCAATCCGTTGCCAACCACATCCTTATAATTGACAATAATCGAAGATGATGCCACTAGTAACCAATATAACTGGATCTTCTTTAAACGAGCTAAAACATAGGATTGATTCTCTTAGAATATCAGGGTAGTTCCATACATAAAAGTAGTTACCGTTGATGCACGTCCAGGTTTAAATATGATACTCAGTAGCATATGCAGGGATACATTACAAGTAGAAGATTCCTTGGAAACATGTTGATTTTGAAACAAGATGAGACAGTTGCATCTTGTCAGGATCTATTGATATTGACCAGGAGAGGAGTTTAAAGAAACAGTGGGTTTCGTAACGTGAAATAGTTTTTGATTAGGAATGTTGTGAGAAAAATTGTTATTTTCATAGAGTGTATAGGTATGCTATCCCAGAACATTTACATGGTCGCCACCTTACAAATATTGTTACGGAATTCCTAGTTATCGATGCTTCTCCGGCAAATTTTGAGATAGTATGCTATATAAGGAATTGTCTTCATTTGAAATTATAATGTTGAATCCTGTGTTATACTTGTGAGCAGCTTAGTTAAAAAACAAGGAGCTAGTAGTAGATGGTGGATATGTGGTGTTCGCTTGACAAGTTTTAGGATCTACAACACACTTTGACACTTTCACACCCAAAGTTGTTGGTGGTACAGAACAATAAAGCTATACGAAATTGCAAAAACATTTTAGTACTCAGCTTTTCTCAGAGTACAAAATCGTCTGAAGTGAATTTGAGAAGAAATCAATGAAACTTATACCCAACAGTGTTTACAAAGTAGCCAATCAGAACCCTGACTGCCGGTTGAACCTACAGGTACGTGACAGAATGGGACATTCAGTAGTGTGCTGCATGGCATTCTAATGAGGATGTGTGGCTTTGGAAAGTTGATTACTTCCATATATTTTTTGCAGGGCAGGAAATTGGCAGGGTTGGAGAGCCTGCATCCTTGATTGATTATTTGTTAAGTATACTTTGCATGGGTCTGGTGGCGCTATATTTGTACTACAATTTAATTACCATGTACTAAGGTTCACTCGGCCTTTCATCAGGAAAATTGGGATATAAAATACCGTTGGAAGGGGTCAAAGGTAATACTATACTGGTACTCAGGGACTATCAGGTCGTAAGCCATAGATTTCTTTTCAGCTACATTTTTAAAGGGTTCTGGTCCCCCTTCTTAACACAACCCTCCGCAGTTTTATCAAACTTAAGAAGATGACAATTTAATGATATTCATAAGAATTGCAGTCTCTGATCGATTATGTCTTCTTAGAGGACGTAGCCATTAAAACCCATTGAGCACCCATGCTGCTACGATCAGGCGTCATTTATCGGTTTCAGTGTCAATGTCAGTTTCAGTGCTGTAGTGTAATGTATCTAGGTCTGACGACCCGCCAGTTCCATAGGCCATTATCGGAGCACCTGGATGTTTCTGCTTTGACTGAGAAAAGCCCTCTCTCTTCCAACATTCGTCCCCATTGTAATGACTGTTATAATATTATATCTTTGTCTAACTTCCATTTCCTACCTACGGCTAACTGTGACTTGTTACTGAATTTACTGTTTTTTGCTTAAAGTTTGCTACGTTATGTTATTTAGGTATTCTTTGATAATGATGTGAGATTCATCAAAAGCTCCGAAGAAAATTATGCGTGTTCGTCGAATTCGGATTGATTCTTTGCGACTATGGTCTTCCTACACTCCCTTTGCTGGATTTTTATGTTCATCATCGGATTGAGATTTCCACCTGGCCAATCAATTGCAGATTTTATTTCTGTAAACCATGCGCTATTTTGTAACTATAACGTCTGGCCAATACGTTTACTAATTTAGTATAAATGTAATTGTCCTGAAGAGAATCAATCGAAAAGCTTTGACAAAATTTATTTCACCTTCTCTTGTATTTTCTGTCGCACCGATGATTATTATTTAGGGTTCTATTTAATTAGATTTTATCGCATCTAAGTAAAACGTATTGAATACTTGCTGGCCACTCAATACAACGTTTTATTCATTTCATATGTTTACAAAAATTATTCGATTTGAGCCGATATTTTTAAATAAGTGACAAAACCTTGACTTTTTCAATTTTTTGCCCATCAATTTTGAATAAAACATCTGCGACGGAATAAACATGTCATCTATGGCGTCACATTTATTCCAAAATATCTCCAGAGATATTTCAATCTCTTTTCTAAAACATTTTTATCCTGTATTTTCTGAAAGGCATACGAGAATGAAAGCATTGGGGGAGCGGATTCCGCCCCGCTTTTATTAGTGTGAAACCCCTGATTGCTTTTTTTACAAATTATTGTCGATCTTATCAGACTGTGAAGCTGGAAGATAGTGAATCATAGTAATAAGGAACGGATATACGGGCATTTAACCCAGCAGCGCACAGAACAAATCTTTCAGCTTCCTTTAGGCCTGCTTTTACTGACGGTGTAGGGAAAGTACTATTTTTAAAAGCATTCAAGCATCATTGCATTAAAGACATTTGGATGTTCCGATATTTTGTAAATCCATGCAATCGTGGGAGGCTTTTTCGCTAATCTGCAAACGGTACGCTGTCAAAGAAAGCTATGTCTTTTCCGAACGCAAGGACGGAGCCAATTCTTATTGTACCATTGAGGATAGATGTCTGATCGGCATTAGCAAGTCCTTTCTTTTGTAGTGTGTACATTCATCAGGTTGTTTCTGGTCGCCCGTAAGCAAGCGGAGCAAAAGGGATTGTCTTTGCTATTGGCGCCACGTCTTTCTCTGTTCTATTGAAAACGGTGCTCGAGGACAGTAGACAATCCTCACAACCCAATATAGTTGAAGCATTTTCTTTTCTCGGTTGCTTGGTAATGGAAAACTGAACTGACACCAAATGACAACTCTTTAATGTTTGCTTCGCAAAGAATACACAAGACAGAAATCTAAAAGAGCGCTTCCTTCGACAGCCATCTGCTTTCGTTGAGTGAAATTGCCTTTTTTTATGTGTGCAATCTTAAGCAAAGCGCTCACAAAGCTGAAAAGGAATCAAAACCTGCTTCCAAGAGACATGGAAACCTGGAAAGATAGCAAACAGCAAATATCAATGAGTTGGCTTAAGCAGACATAGTTCTCTTGATATCAGCATAATCATGTTACAAAGTGCAAAGAAGTGAAAATAACCGAAAAATAAGTTCCTTGTCAGTATTTATAGAACATAAAAAACTATAAATATTGTAAGATACGTCTTGATAGATGTAATGACCTGACAAATACCAAACCTAGGATTTTCGTTTATTGATTATCGTAAGTTAGCCCAACCTCGGTTGCAATCCACTGTCAATGTTAAAAGGTTATTTTGGAGATTCCCTGGCCATACCTTCCTGTTCGTAGGAGGACAGATGTAGGCTTGATTTATGATACGAAACACTTACACCCTTTCCGTGTACCGGGTGTCTGATTTTATTTCTTTTATTTTTCATCAGTATTTAGTAAAAGGTTGCATCGATTCTATCCACGTTTGCATATGTGTATGCACTGTATACATCGAGTAATAAAGAGCACAAAAAAGCCAAAGAAAGGTTTAATCACGTTATGGATGACCTGTAAAAATGAAGTTATGTGCACTCGTCTCTCCTAAATTAATAAATGAAAGATCACTTAAAACATCTTTTAACCGTTTAAATAAATGTGTCACCAAAATATAGCTCTAAATATAGAGTAAATGACTAAAGCTATTCTCGTGACGATGATTAAAACGACACGGGCTGAAGTGCACATACTATTTGGGTTAACTTTGTTATGTTCCATAACTTATCCCAACGTTTAACGGTAACGCCATGTGATGTATAGTTACCAGTGTCCGACCAAAAGCTTACGTTTGATTTATAACCGAATTTTAGGAAATGTGTTTGGCCAAGCGTTGACTGATTTCCATTACCCCTATAGTATGCATTTATCAGCGTGAATGTCCACGTTCTTGCAATATACAAAGCATACCCCTTATGTTAACTTGAATGTAACGTGGCTCTAAGAATTATGATTTATAAACCAGGGAGTAGAATAAACGGTGGAGTTTAGGATTAACAAATGAGGCAGACAAAACGAGGGCTAATTTCGAGGGTAAAATAATTTAAAATACGTGCGGTTTTTATTGTAGCTCAAACAATGTGACTCAAGCTACTGTTGACGAACAAAATACAAACTAACAAGTTCGTCGGTGGTACAAAACAATAAAACTGCCCGAAATAGCGAAAACACTTTAGTACTCAAAAGATTTTTGGACTGACACTCCTCAGAGTACAATCGTCAGAATTAGAATTGAGAAGAAATCAATGAGACATATACCCAACTGCAGTCAGACTTCTGATTGGCTACTTTCAAAACTAATACTTGGAAAAGCCATGAAAGCGATGAGAGGGAGTAAGATCAAAGTGTAAGTTACGACGTGGAAATGCAGAAGAGCAAAGGTTACGAAGACATGTTCTAAACTCTAAGGGATGTTTATCTAGAAATGGTAAAATAGAAAGCGTCGTACGTCTGGGTAGCGATTGAATTGTCTCAGGCGGTGTAAAAACTTGTGTCAAATAATAGAAGAAAAAAATCGATAAATCTAGTGGGATAACGAAACTTAAGCACTCAAGAGATCATATGTGCAAAATGTTAAAAAGATCTTGACTCTGCAAAATAGAAATGAGACCTTCCTAATAATTTGGAGGAACAAAGACGATCAAAGAGACCAGTAAAGGCTGTTTTAAGATACAATTAAAATATCCAGAGACAGCTGTGTACCCTTATTATCTGCTTCAATAGTAGAGTTGATGTTGGGGTGTTTACGTTTTTACGTCTGACTGAACTTTAAAATAATAAAGCAATTATAAACATAGCTTTTCTGTAATAATGGGCGAAAAAAGTCGGGGAAGTAGACTGTAAGTTATTTTCTACATGAAGTAACATGTAGGGAAACAGAGGACCAATGGTGGAATCCATTGTCAAACCATCCACCTGATCGAAGGCATTGTTATTGGACAAAAGGTGCGGATCTCAGGTTGCTAAATTAAGGCAATCAGAAAACAAATTACGTTTAAAACCATGGAACACATGCAAGTTACTTAATTCAGAAATAAATCAATAATTTGATTTAGAAGAAATAAAGCAAAGAGCAACTCCACATCAAAACTAACCATAAAAATGATCAGGACTTGTGTAGCGAAAAAGAGAACGCGTCCTTAATAGAACATCGATTAGGAGATAAAAAGGCCAACAAGGTACTTTGTTAGGGAATATGAGTTTGTCTGTACGCCAGGAAAATTAGATTGCAAAGGTGGGCCGGACTTATGTATCTTGGAAAGACCACACAGAAGACCTGGTTGTAAACCATGAGGCCGTAGTTCTTATATAACATTCCTGAAATAGCCCCTCGCTTGTATAATTTTTGAAGAAATGTCTGGATATTTATTTTCCCATTTCATGGTAAATTGCAAGGGATCAACTTCTGACTGCTTGAATTTTGTTGAGTCAGAAAACAACTTTATGATATTCTATCAACATTTGAATGGCAATTCATAATAACAACAACAACATTTTATTTGCTTTGTCTCAATATAGTAATGTTAGGATTTAAAAATAACGAAGATGAGAAAGTTGTTTCATTTACAGTCGCAAGATAAACATATTAAACTAAGAATAATAATAATAATAATATATACTGGTTTCATAAAAATATAAACAAAGAAATCTGGAAAATGAAGATCGAACGCTGCATTCCAGGGTATGACATTTGACAAGACATTTGTGAATCATGGACTTGGATAGCGGAAACTCGACGAAACGCGGAAGCAGCGGAGATGTCGTCCTTCGCCGAGTAGTACAAAAAAGAATGATTTTAGATGCAATCAAGCAGCGACAATGACAATTTCTAGCTCATAGCATCAGGAAAAGGAGAACTTGAAGAGCTAGCTCCAAGAGGATAAATAGAAGGCAAAAGAACGCAAGGAAGGCAATGGAGAACTTACATGGACAACTTTGGTCCCCCAAAATATCATCAACTGACGAAGGTCCCGTTAGACAGAAAATATTTTGAATAAACTATCGTTGAGGAATAAAACCCAACCCATAAAGTCACCAGTTGCGTCGAGGTCCGTGTCGGGTAAGACACTAACAGAGAGAGAGAGTTGACAAGAGAGGTTAGGAATGTGTAGGACAAAAGATGTATATAGAAATGTAACAAGATTGAATTATATTAGATTCGTGTTCAAGATAAGATGTTTTATTCTTATTTCAATGAGTATTTAAGACGAGTATTGACAAAAAAGATGAGATGTAATGAAGCCTCTGATGATTCCTATCCTTCAATTCTGTAGAATATACAATTTATTCAAATATTAGGGCTTTTAGATAATCCTTAAAGCGGATTAAATGTATTAGAAGTCGAAATATGTCGAGAAGAGTAATTCCGGTGTCCAGGAACTGCATGGTCTTGTAGGTTAGTTTTTATGGGAGTCGGTTACATGACCAGAGGGAGAAAGATAGTCTCACTCTTTAACTGGAAATGAAATGGTTCGAAAGGTGATAGAAAGTTACAATTGTCTAATTCTGTTTAGGCAACCGCAAAAGAAAGCCCGTACTAAGAAAATCATTTTCAGTATTTGAGAGAATGTAATCTGACAAACTGAGTTCGTTCGATTAATACATACTGGTTACAATGGCTTTTTCTTCTATTACGTCCAAGCGCTGCTTTTCAAATAAAATACAGGTTTCCCAAATTATTGCGACCTGGTGTCGTATATATATTGCAGTACCGCTGCTCTAGTGCAAGATATTTGAGTCAAACGACGTGCCAGTTTCATAGACGCCTTGCAGATCATTTGGGAACCTTTGCCGTTATCAGGAATCTCTCATTGAGCCCCACCATTTTCTAGCATTCACTCTTACTCTATTCAATACTGTCGCCCTTTTTCTTGATCAGATGTTACTTTTATAGCATTCGTCTCTTTTTCGTATTCTCTTCTCACTAAGGAAAATCTCCTTCTTTCCCAACCACAATTGTCCTTTAATTATCTTAACTCAGCTCTCTTGGTGCTTTTCTGATATTCTCTATTGAGGTTCATTCCTTTTATTTTCATCGTCGTTTCATTTTCTATTACTTACTAAGTTTCCTTAGGCTATTTGGTCTATCAATTAATTACCTTGCTTCGATATTTTTCATCAATCTAAAGATGATGTGTTGCTAACATCGAAAGCTTGGATACTTTATAGTTCATTGTTGCTCAAAAATGCTTCATTTGCGAGTTGTTTTCTGGGCTTTGCTCTTCGCAAATGCTTCGATTTTGTCCTCACAAAATACTTTGGTGAGCGAGGTACAATCAATAAACTTGTAATGTTATTAAACTAATGTGGTTTTGTTGCAAGAGGACCTGGTTATATGTTCATTCAACACATCTCTGTGCTGCTCTCTTCCTACGCTTTTTCTTCTTTGAAGCGGCAAATCACACCTCTTTTGCGGTTTGAAATATTCCTTAAATCAAAGATTTCCAAGGCTTTCTATTCCTGATAATCGATTTTGCTCTTTGGTAATCACTAAAAGCGATTGAGAATTATACAGTTTCAGTGAACGAAAACGAGTTGTTGATGATCTATTAGAAACGTTATTGGTAAAGGATGCGGATGTTAAAGAAGATTTACTACGAGAAATCCATCTGATGGGTGAAGGAACAGAAGGTGAGCATTAAATGACCGTAGTAAAGAATATCCTGCCAACGAAAAGAGAGAATTTAAAAGTATCAGGTTTGAAGAGGTCATAGACAAAAGTGAAATACAACTGAATGAAAACCCGGTTCGAATCCCACTGTGGTGACGTTTGCACTTTTACAAGTAATTCCGGTGGATCATTTGCAAGCGCTGCCGACGAGTTCCCCAAGAGCTGCCACAAGTGTAGAGAGACACTCATTACACAGGGTATTATCTATGCCATGTAAGAAACTATTTAATTATTTGGTAATTATTTTCAAACATGACATATTTATTTATTTCATTGAGATGCTACAATTTAGATAATCACTTGACAGGCATATCTTCATTACTTAAATAAAAGCAATATACAACTCTTATTAACAAATTATCTAAAGAGAAATTTAAATATGAACATGATGATAACAAATTCATAAAATAAGATCAATTTACGTAAGAAATTAACGAAATTTAAAGTAACAGCGCCACAATCAAGTTAACTCGAGATTCGAAGGTCTGAATTGCCAAGACTAGAAGCCTGGGGCCGATAGAAACAAAGAGTTCTTTTGAAAATATGTAAGTCTGGTCTTTCACGACTATCGGTGATTATGGCCGGAGGCTTGTAGCAGGGGATGTCAGCATAAATATCTAAATCTCCGTTTGAAGATATAGTTACTAAAGTTGATAAGGATGTAATGATGCCGCCAGTTGTGCCTGTCCTCTTTGAGATGCTCGACATAACTAGAGACGACGCCCTGCAGTATCTGACTATTCAGAGAAGCTTTGCAAGGACTGCCATCGGATACTTTCCGTTAGAGTTTATTTAACGTAGCAAGAGATATTTTTATGTAGCGAAGCGCAATGTTGTAAATATTTTTTGTTATTTATTTAATGCACTATGAAAAATCTGAATATGTGCTTCCGGGACTTCGTTAACGAATGACCTCAGAACGATACCTTGAGTGTTCATTTTGTTTATGACTTTCAAATCTGTACGTTCTCATTTTTCTTAGATACGGATCTACTATCAGCAAATTTGTCTTACCCGATATTTTTAACTTTTGTACTTATAAAAAATAATGTTTATGTCGGAATCACGTCCAGATAACAGATTTTGACATTACCTGACATTGTCGGAATTTTGTCGGGATGCCAATAATTGGAAGGTCATATTTGCAGAGCAATGCGATGTCTAGAGCGGGACTGTTAAACACAGGTAGGATTGGTTAAAGAAAGAGGCACTTAAAACTGAGACCGAGATTGCCATCTTAACAGCAAAGGATCAGGTTTTGATTACAAACTAGTGTCTCGTTATGAGAAACATGTCACCTTTATGTGTTGTAAAACAAACTGTTTAAGAATCAGTCCCGTTTTGTAGTCTCACTTTGAAGTTAGTGTTACCTTAATCGCTTAAGTAAACAAACCTTATAAATGAAAATGGCTGCGTAATTTTCACCTTTGATCATTCACGATCCTTGTGTTAAAAGAAGTATACAAACTATCAATAGTATATCACATTCTGGTTTTCAATGCTATTAATGCATAAATAGCATTATGCCACTTGTATAATTAATCTTTTGAAACGGCTGCACAAGTTGTGAGCAAGTGGCCTAAATTGGGGCAAAATCAATAAGGTTTAGCGGGAGGATGCGTTTGCCAAGATGTATTAGAAGTGGGACTTCAAATGACTGAAAACATTATGTGATCACAAGCCTCTTGATTAAATTAAGACTCGCAACATACGTTGGAACTTCCCAATTCAGACGTTTCATGTTTTAAAGCGTAAGAAGCCAGACTTGACGGAGCTTGATAAAGTGAACAAGATTTGTTTTCCAAGTGATATGACTTGCCTCTTTGACTCACGAAAAGTTCGAAAGGAAGATGAAAAAAATGAGACCTACAGTAAGGTATCTTAGAGTATAAAATACCTAAGGTGTGGATATGACGAATGTCCAAGAATAGTATGTAATTGTTAGTCTAAAAAGTACAACTGTTTGAATATGCTTGTCTCCAATCTCTAATTAACCCCTCAACCAGTAGTTTTCAGCTACTAACCGATACGATCCTGTTGTAAACTGATCGAAACTTTGCATAATAACTAAAGACCATTTAAAAGTTGGTTACCGGGAACTGAATACTTACTACATACAAAACATTTCCGTACTTTATGCATTTTAAATCAATTGTCTACTTTGCATAAATACCAACCGAACAACAACCGTTCCTTTATGCCTTAGATTCATGAGGCCACGTGTAATTTAGTTATACAGTGCGCATTTTACTCTTATCTGTATAATTATTTCAGGGTTCTGTATCCCTGCTTGGGTGTCCTGTCCTCTCTTGGAGTAATTCCTTTTGCTTTCTTGTACATTCCATTGTCAGTATATATCAAATTACGACTCGGGTCATAAGTTACTGTGTACCCCTCACCGAGCACGTTGATACTTACATATACTTCAAGCCAACTACATTCAAGAAATGCGCGCGTGTTTTTAAGCACTTATGTTAGGGTTCATCTCTTCTGCACTGTAATATATGGAAGAATAACAAAGACAAAGCAACACCAAGGGTGCTCCTTGGATATCGTATCTGGTGGCCCAACGTCTCATTTTCTCTTTTGCCTTATGTATCAGTGGGTGCAAATCTAATATTATGTCCACTGCATACTAGAACATGTATAACGGGGCAAACAATACTAAAGAAACGGGTCTCACTCAGTGGAGATTGCAACCATGGACACCGCAGATCATCTTTCTACCAGTATGTAGGAAGCGGGTAAATATTAAATCCCAGCAAGAAGAAAACGAGTGGACACACAAGTCCACGATCTCTACACAGTTAGAGGGAGAACCTACGGGATGGTCACGCAGAACTTTCTAATTTTGTCAAGGTAAGCTTGCAAGCAAACAACGGCACGATGATATCTCAACAGGGATGGTTGACAACACAGTGGAAGCAGTTATTGTATCGGTGACAGAAAAATATTCACCGGTGTGGAAAATGTCGAGTAAAGAGATGTTGATCTAAGCATCCAGTCAACCATCAATGCACATTCCATCAAACTTTAAGGTTGAAGACGACATCGTTTAAAGGTCTCTAAGCAGTTCCCACAAAACCTGCTTCATGAGGGAGAGGAAAAACTTGATATTTATATAGAAGTTGTATTTGCAATTGTGCTAGTAATGAGTTTGCATGGTGACAGATCTTCTACTAGACGGTGCATTGTTTCCAATTACAGTGCCTCACCCTTGGTCTTGTGTAGACAAACAGTTCAGTCACCAGAAGTTGATAAAACAAATGGGAAAGGAACTGTAGGGATTGAAGTCAAGGGCGCATAGATGCGATGTGAGTGAAAGAAGAAACTATATTATTGAGCTCTTGGTTTAAACTTCCACTATCTTTAAAAGGGCAATTAGAAAATAAAAATTAGTAATAACAGCTCTCAATAGAGATATGATACATTGAAGTTTGTCATCTGCAGTATTTCAAGAGGTGAAATACGGTCACCGCGCTTTTGTCATTGATTACCAGTTAAGGTGTTGAAAACTTTCCTAGCTTGAGCAGAAGTTAAATTCGAATTCTATAAAAGCAGCAGTGGAAGTATTGAAGCAAAATCTTGATAAAAGTAAAAACAATTGCAAGTATTTATTGTAAATGCTCATAAATAGAGAGCCTATTTCAATTTATGAAAAGCGTCAAGTCGGGAAAGGGTCCTGCGTTGTCTGGCCTTATGGTACAAAAGCAACTAGAAGAGATCATGGCTGGCCTTCTTCACCTGTGGGTGAAAAATTCTACTCTCTAATATCTAGGTCATTGCATGTGACGTCACGAAGTGAAAACCTGACATTTTTGTTAGCAAAAGATTCACTTTGCATCCGAAAGTTTGAATCTATCATTCGCTTGTCGCCACTAGTCTGTTCGAGTTTCCATTATGAAGGTGGTATGTGGTTGGTAGCCAGATTGTTTGATGGAGGAGTAGAACGGCACCTTAATTACAGTATCAACCAAACATGCAAAAATTTCAGCAAATTCATCGTGATAGAGATGCACAGGCCAACACCATCCTTACACTATCTTATTGTTATGGATTAAGTAGAACACCAACAAGGGCTGTCTTCTGTTACGAATAAAGAAAATGAGCCTCGTCTGCGGAATGGTTTCACACGCTGTGTTTGATAAGCAATACGAGGCTCAAATCTTTCAAAAAGACGCACTTGCTACACAACAGCACAGTTTTGAGTGGTTTCACGTGAAAGCAACGAAAAAGTCGTGTTCGGATGTTCTTGGTCTCCATGGAGCATCCCCGTATGTATTAAAGGTGAAATGTTGGCATTCAGGAATGTAGCAACCGAGGTGACAGGGACAATTGCCCATTACTTTTGGGCAATGTCTAAAATGAGCATGCTTGTTTAAAAGATGGCCTTCTCGCTACTTTCAAGAATGATTCAATGCTACAGTCTTGTATGCATCTACCCTATACAGATAGGCAAGAAGGTCATGTTTGTCAACTTTTCCATTCCGGTTGTTGCTAAATTGATACTCTCTGCGTACAACTATCCTGAAAGTAAATAGTTTTATGACACCATATACGACAAAAGGTAAAAGCCAAGATAAAAAGAGCCCTAGTTATTAGGTTGGGTAAGAAGGGCTCCCAGTGCCAACCTTAACTTCGTGCTTTTATCATCTTCAAGTGAACATTTAATGCCAATATATTGTGTGGAGAATGTACAGAGGCTGCAAGTAAGACAGAAGGAGCTCAAATTTCACTACCTTACGTTTCTTTGTATCCCTTGTGTTCATTTACCATTACAATCATGTTCGTTTTATCTTCTTGTATAGACCAGTTATTAGTACTGTCTACGTATGTCAGACGTTGCAGTCTTTTACTATATTTTCCATTACTTGGCAAATCGGAGTAACTGAGAATAAGACAAACAATCTGGATTTAACGCATTCTGCACCTAGTAATCTTTCACATTGGTCATTTGAAGGATTTCAGTACTAGTTTTCCTTTCAACCAAAGACACTTTCAAAATGCAAACGTAGAAACCACATCAATTCTGCCATCTGTCGATTGCGAAATTATTGCGAAGGTGTTTCGTATTCTAGAGGAAAGACTTTCTTACAAAAAAGGGATGCTTGAGAGTTCTATGGCCGTAACATTAAATCAAAAGCGTGCTATAAGATTCACTCAACGAAAGCGAATTGAAATCTCACTTTGCCATCAAAACTAGGAAATAATATTTAGTTTGTAACATTTATATAAACTAATCGAACCTGTCATCCTTGCTGGTACTACTATTAGGTTTCAGATACTAGCAGATGATATTTTTATACCAAGGTTGAAAGTTCGAGAACTGCTGCAATCGAAAGGAAGGGGCTCTAACTTGTCAACCTTATCATCGAATAGAGCTTATCGATAATTCTAAGCCAGTTTTCGAAGGTTATTATACTTAAGAGTAACTATACAACTTTGATTTTATGAGATTCGGAAATTGTAGCCCAAGAACACCCAGGTCTATTAACTCTTTTTCTGCAGGTTTTTTCATCCAATAACAATATTGAGACTCGCTCAAATATCTATAGCAACCTTATTTCTGTTTTCGAAGGCGTTACAAGATTTTCCTTTACCTTCTTGATCTCTCAAAGTATCTCCTTACTAGAGAAAGGGATATCAGCCATGTCCAAAGTGAAGAAAAAAGAACAAAGAAAAAAGTCCGTCTACCTTATGGAAACATGCCGAGCAGAGAAATATAAGTGGAAGTCACTTCTTTGTCACTCACTACAAGGCTTGTTCCGGATGGTTTTTATTAGCTTTTGTACATGAGATTATATCGTATGGTCCAAACTTGAAATAAACTTCTAACTGAATTCGAGGTGAATTCATTCCTTAAATAATTCTCTATCGAAAAAAGTTGCCACTCGGCCAAAGAAAAGAATGCAGAACACATAAATTCCTACGTTTTACTTGCCCTCACCTGAATCCGCATGAAATGTGAATCTTGTTGGTTTCCCAACCAGAAGATAAACAGAGGTGAACCATGATTATCTAAATGGTTGACCAAAACCAACAGGGTTACGAGAGCCGAAAGAAACCCGACAAGGTAGTTTCTGTGAAAGCGTCCTTTTATAAGTCGAGATATGATATGTTTGTATTTATTTAACATAATACGCCAAGAAAAAACAAAGTGCAAAAATGTGATTTCTGAGAGCTGTTCCATCGTTTCTTGCTCTCTTTCCCCTGTTTAATTTCTTATCTCCGTTCGATGGTTTCTGTGGTTGATACTTTGAGAGACATTTCACTTTTGTAGATGAAATGGGCAAAATTTAAACTCGGGTCAAGAGGTCAAAAATCTTGTGCCCTCTTTAGACTGGGCAGCACATCAATCTATTACAGATACATTTATACTATGTTCTATACACCTGAAAGTTTCAAACAAGACAAATGTCACTCTTCATTGGTCA
>JAAAKL020009453.1:0-15086 GCA_010016065.2 Carybdea cf. marsupialis auct. non (Linnaeus, 1758)
TATTTTCAATAGTACTATTATCAATATATCACACTGCTAGTGTATATTTTCAATAGTAATATTATCAATATATCACACTGCTAGTGTTTATTATCAATAGTAATATTATCAATAGACTTCAAGTAACGTAAGACGTAAACAAAACGGTTGCCTTTTAGGCGTGTTATTCTATTTAGTTGATTAAGTTTGTTAGTTGGAAAAGGTGTGATATCTTCCTCAACTAATTCAAAACACTGCATTACTTACACTTAAGCAATGCAATCCTTCGCGTTGCGTTTATGGTACAAGAGCAATTCTCCCTAACAATATCCCAACTTGTTACTACAAAAAGAAGGAACAGCCTTATTCAGGTGGAATTCGAATGATTTAACATATCAATTAATAAGCAGTTTTACCTTTGAGTCCACAGTAGCAGCCAGGAGATAGAGTCGGAATCGATCTTCGAACTTGCTCAGTGACTTCTGGCTCCCTATATCCACCGCCCCAGTGTGTAAATGCTGTTCCATCCCTATCAAAAGCTCGAAAGCTCTTAGATTTAGATCCTTGGCATCTGAATTTTACATATTGGCGACAGTTTCCATGCCCATTAATATACTCCTTGAGTGTATCCATAGGTATGATATATTCATAATTTCTACGATAACTGTAAGATCCTGCATAACCCTCGACTTTGTTTTCAACTTCTCCATTATGGCCAAAGCTGGTAATGACATAATTTCCATTCTTGCGACAATTCGCGTAGACTATTTTGTTCATAAACGGAGGGTCTAGTAAGGTGTAGAGAGTTGTTGCCTTTTTATGAAGCAAGGCGTCCAAGCAACTCTGATAGATCTCTAAGAAGGAGAGACAAAACAACGGCAGAGAATGACGCATGCGTTTATGAAGAGTACAAAAGTCTCGCATAAGTAAGAGGACAGTAGATTAAAGAATATCCTGATGTTATTATCATCATTGAAATAATCATTATCATCATCATCATCATCATCATCTTCGTCATCATTTTCATCATTATCATCAAGAATATCTTATTATTTTCTGTTTCATATTTTTTGGAACATAAAAATTTCAAATCCGTTCTCCTTACAAACACTTTGCAACGTCCAGTGGACCTTGGACAGATTTATGGGCCGGTTGGCAGTCCTTCCATGGTCAAGTCCAACAGCGCAGAGAAGTTGGTGTCCAAAACTACACAACGCTAGATGTCGCTGGTTACCGATAAAGGATTGACAGCTGATGTGGAGACTAGAGAAATAGACTGTACTATCATCTAGAGTCACTTATAACAGTTAGCACTTCACACGACGCGATGGTGTGGGTTTGAGTCCCGTTGATGACATATTTTCTAGTTCTCTGGTTTCTATTCAAATCAAAGAGAATAGACATGAAACACATTTTGATTTCTTCAAAGCTTCGCATCGCATAAGCCATCCTTACAGGGCTGTGAGATACATGGTTGTCAGAAAATTTTCCTTTTTTTAGGTTTTTACTTAAAAAGTAAAAGAATTTCCAAAAAATTTGGTACATATGAGGTGATGTTAATCTTGAAAGGTGTGCATTGTGTAATTAGAGAAGCGGGAAACAATTTTGACTTGAGGCAGAACATCCTATACAAAGTGATGCTCATTTCCCTGAAAACGAGATTGACTTACTTTTTATATAAAACAATTTGAGTATTTTTTTGTCACAAGGGCACATGGCTTGTCGGTACCTTACTGCCTTTGTTACTGTAAGAAAGCTTACCCATGATTCCTTTGAACCTTACACAAAAGACCAACGTAGTGGTACGAATCGAAAGAAGGAACGTCTATTAAATCCATGCGTATAGTTTTGCAGAACCCATAAAAATGAATGAAATAGGTCTGGTCTTGAAATTATGTAGGCAAGAAAATTCAAAACAGTCAATGTAGTTTTTGTATTAAGAAGCTACATATTTGCCACTTTTCAAAGCAACGAATACTATATTTGACCTTTTGTCTCGATGGCTATGGTCAGGGACGTAGGAAGCATCTTAAACTTGGGGGACACAACAATCAAAGGACACTGTTTCACTAACAGAACACTGTACTACATGTAGGATTTAAGAGTGGATAATAAGGCACTTTTTGCTTTTTAAAAAATTTTGGAGGGGCAAGTGCCTCCGTGCCCACAGTGCCCACCGGTTCCTACGTCCCTTGTTATTGTTGTGGGAACATTTCAAGCCTGTGAACATAGTGAAGTGATTCTTGATATAGTGCAAGTACAACGGAGGCTGGAAATGTTATTGTCCGGAAGCCATTCTCTACATTTTAACATCATGATGAAAAAATCATGATTTAAGCTTAAATAAATTACCAATTTTCATGAATTTATTGATGTTACTAGACGATCTTTACTGACTTTCCAGTATGTTTGTAAGAGCATGATATGTGGGGCAGAGGGGCCTAATGGTCTATATGTGCAATTGTTTTGATTGTAGCTTTACTAACTATTGTTTTGTATGCTTTTTAACGCTGTCTACCTTTGCGACACACCTAGGAAGTTTATCAAACTGAGTAGAAAAATAACATATCAAGGTGGCTAGAGTCAGTTTTCAATGGGTTTTTAATCGATTTTCCAAGGGTATCTAAACAAGAAGATGCCATGGTTGATTCGAGGTTATCAATGATTCAAAGTACATTCAAGCATGTTGATGAGTAAGTATGAGTAAGTATTTTTAAGCTTATTCTAAACACATTTTATTTTTTATATGATCAGATATCTTTTTACTGTTGCTACTAAACAATGTTCTTCTTCTGACTCGGATAACTTACACATTGGAATACAAGGAATACAATCCTATAAATTCATCTTAAAGAAAATGATCGACGACAGTTTAAAATTACATATGGATGGAAGAAAATTACGCACATAACCTTAACACCAACAGAAATACGTTATTAGTGATCGAGGGACTGAAATTCCGATCGTTTACACTAACCTGGTTGTAATGGTATGGCAGTAGTTACCTCCGTTACAGTACTGCCTTCTGTCTGTACTTGGACTGTCCAGTCCGGTTCTGTATCTCCTTTGTATCCTACTAGAACATACTGAATGTCTGTGACCCTGCAAGGTAAAGTTATTTTATTAATCAACGTATGTCCATTTAGAATGTTGTAGTCAGTTATTTAGCGACCGGATATAGAATAGAATCTATAACATATCAAAGAGAAACCAGGTAGTTCGAGTGTATTTCAAAGTAATGAAAGGGTATGCAATGCAGTGCTACAGTATCAGTTCGTTCCCTTGATTGACTAGAAATCAAGATGATGACAGAAATAGTTCTGTTTTAATTTGGTATAATTGACCCCATCCTAAGGATAGTAAATACAATCCGGAACAATAGCAAAGATTTTGACTACCACAAACATAAGCATCAATACCAAAAGGTACCATGGGAGTATTTTTTCATGTGGATGTGGAACGCGGAATGTAATCAAGACTAAGAGAAAGTGATTAAATAGTATGGATTCATCAATTTTTGTGACGCCTTCTAGAAATTTCGTAGACAGAAAACAATTGCATCAATTAAGTGATCCAACGGGAAATATAACCTACGTGCCATCTGACGCAGATTTTGACCTTAAACGTGCCATATGCTAGGTCATGTAAATAAAGGTCATTTACTGTTTGTACGTATTTCTAGTTAATCGAACTGAACTTGTTTACCAAATTTCGTTACGTGCGTAGTGATGGTGAATCATGACTTGCAGTAGATTTAACGTAACGAGATTGAATGAAATGTAATCACGTCGCAGAGAGAAAAAATGTAAATTAGTTTATGAATTCTGTACAGTCCGATTCAATTCAGTTCAGTTACGTTTGTTTGTTATGTACATCGAAAGATAGAGCGTTGTATTGGATTTCTCACGATTGTGGAAATGTAAATAGATAGTTGGAATAAAGTTGAAAGAACGGTGTTACAGTTCGTAGTTCTCTCATACACGTACGTACAAGTAAAGAACCGGAGTCGCAGAAGGCTGCATTAAGATTCTGCGACACCATCTGATGAATTCAATCAACCAGCAAGAACTATTTATTTGGCGGTATAATCAGAAAATAGGGCACAGGGTAACCAGTAATTGCCTGGAAAGTGGAAGGGTAAGGAGATAGTAGAAAGAATTGTATTACTGTTCCCTAAGAGTGATACTTAAGGGCCTAAAGTCACAGCAAAAAGGGACGTTTTTCAATGGAAGACATAAAGAAAAGTAAAATTCATATTCCGTAGAAAGGTACAATGACAACCTATCAGCATGTTATGATATAATTAAAGTGACTAATTCATCGTGTGAACTAGACACGTCATCCATCGACTTTCCAAAGCCGTATAGAAGCGGACTGTTTACTTTATGCTGATTAAGTATAATTCTGAAATGCGCTCTCGCTAATTATGAGTAGCACAGGGAAAAAAATTAACTAATTAAGTGGCCATACGTTGCCGATAATTACGAGACAAGAGGCCTGGAGTCGACAATCTACAAATACGTAAAATTGTTATTCGAAGTAGTAGTAGTAGATTCGTGTTGCGTTACACCTTCACAGCAGTTTCTGTAAGCCAATCAATAAAGTCACCGCCGCACTAGAAAACTACTGCAAATCCACCAGCTTTGAAAGATGTAGGTGCTGCAGAACTAAATGGTCCATGTCCTGGTGCGCCTCGCCACACCTTGGGCACAAAGGAGAAGCGGCCTTTCAGATTTGTCAAGGCACGCGTAGGGTTTTTCATGTTTGTAAAGCAGTCTGTTGAAAGTGACCCACTGTTTCCTATTTTTGGTGCTTAATAATGGGAGTTCCTGGGTCGGATCGGAGATCATGTCTCCGCTGTGTAGCATGTTGTCAGCCCAGCAATGCTGCCCCCACTGAGTAATCAGACAGTCACTTGCAACCGCCACGTAGAACGGTTTCATGTATTTCAAACGTTGTGTTATGAGTGCTTCCGAAATTATCTTCAAAAGCGCCGTAACAGAAGGGATGGTCAACTTTCTCCGGAGTCTTCTCTTCGATGGAAGAAGAGCCTTATGGCACATCATTGGGAGCCAAATGTTTGGGGTCACAGACCCAGAATTCTGCTTCATGAGTTGAATTAGTTGAGTCTCCACTTTGCTTGCGTGGAAACTACGTTCCTACACTAGTGAAAAGTATTCTAACTCACTGTAATACAATGCGATAGAAAACGTTTGTATCACTTTAACATAAATACCCTAGCCTGTGCAAATCAGCTTTCCAGTGTGCCAGGTTCGCAATTTTATGTTATGTGTTGTGTTCAGGTCCGCAGCAAGAACTAATTCAGAAGATAGGCAAGACGTTTTTACAGGGAGGGGGCCATAATAAGTAATGTAAAAATTGCAATGTGATACGGTATGAGCCAAGTCGCAAATTCTCTAAAGGACATTACCCAACATACTACCATTTGGTAATGGGGTCACAGTTAAGTGGACATACTACTGAACACATTTATTGTACTAATTTTTCCTCTGATATCGTACCTCAATAGGATTAATATTATTATCCACATTACAACATGAAAGTACAGACACCAAAATAGAAGAAAATCTAGAAGAGATAAAGCATAACTTTACACTTCACTTAATTTAATAGTTGTAAAGGAATTATACCAGTATATGATAATATATGTCAACAAATAATACTAACATATTCCAGAGAGAACATCCTGAAGCAAAAAAGTCAAAGTTTCTCAAAGAGTCTTTAGCCCATTGTAAACCATGAATTACGTATAATATTTTGCTATTTACTAACCCAATCGCATATTTGGTGCAATATGTATTCTGCTTTGATATGTCATAAATAATTTCACGTAGATTTACGGAACTGAGATAGCATAACGCATTTTATGACAAGAAATATGAACACTCTTTTAATGTAATCCCTAAAAGAATTCTTGCTTATGTTGGAAGAGAAACCTGGGGACAACAAATGCTTGAGGGAAATAACTGTGAATTAGTCGGGAGGATACCCAGTGGATCATGACATGCTCCAGTAGAAGTTATAGCTATAAAAATTCATGATGTGAAGGCTGTTCATATGAGAAGTATTGATGAATCTTTTAACAACATATAAGGGATACAATGTCCATGAAATGAATTTTGAATGTGCCAGGTATAACAAGACAAGTAGCAGTATCTTCTCTGATCTCTGATATTTCCGTCCTCAAAAAAGGTTGCATTTTAAAGTGGTTATACCTTGCATGTACTCGAGAGCAGCATCAAAGCCATCACGGTTTTTTTATTACTACACTAAATTCATGCTCCGCACTTCATTTTTCCCCTGCTTGATGACAAAGGCTATCAACAAGACCCATTTACACGGCCCATCTGTAGGAAAAAATAGGGATTCGGGTAGAAAGATCGAGCCACAATCTAGGCTCATATAGACAGACTTTCAAAGGAAAGCATTCCTTCGTAGCAGTAGCACACCCAGTGTGGCACTCCCAGGTTCCATTATGAGTTGACTTTTTATTGTGGTAAGTGTCGTTGAAATCGTTTCATGAGGATGATATATCTTAAGTTAGCTTTCCACAAGTTGACACTTGTCTACTTGCAAATCTTATTTCACAGAGTGGCTTTGCCTCCCCAGCGCTTTCTAGATCTCCACCTAATCAAGTGTGTAAGTCTTAGACCCGCACTAGTGTGGGAGCCAAATGGCTTTTCTAGAAGGTCAGACTAAAAAACATCCAATCCCGGTGGATGAAAAAACTCATAGTTGCTCTCGGCCTCACATCTCGATGAAATGTGTAATCAGTAAATGAAGGAAAGAAAAGCATAAGACTCATAGAAAGGTAACGGAACAGATCATCTCACTTACTTTTTAATATCCTTCTTAGCTCCTTTTATCTTCAACAATTCAGTCTGTAATAAATCAGCAGTACCAAAACAGCCAGTGCCCTCTTCCTGAATGGCAACTAATACAATCGAGTCGGATGGTATATTGCCGATCAAAGTTGACATCTTGCTAACGCACTGCGGATCTGTACTCGTATCAATGACGGCACTTTCTATCATTGTCCCTAAAGCAAAAATAGGAATCGTCATACATCGTACAGCATAAAATAATTATTTTTAATCTATATCGTTTCGCTGAGAAAATTGAATAGGTTAACATTGAACGGAAAATGTCTCTAGTTATGTCACAGCCATTTGCAAATGACCCGCTGGCTCTCCCATTCCCATTTTTTCCAAGGAAATACAACCATAACAAAGTAATCTTAAAATAGTAAAAAATTGAAATTGGCATTATAGTAGAGCACGAAGTACTGTAGGGACCTTAACAAACAAAGCAATTGAAGAGGACAGTCGTGCAAAAACATAGAAAGACAACAAGAGACCCAGAGATGACTCTGTATAGCCAACAAAAGGAAGGGAAAGACTATTACAAATGGACAAAAATTTAATTGTTCTTTAATTGTTCTTCAATTGTTCTTTAATTGTTCTTCAATTGTTCTTTAATTGTTCTTTAATTGTTCTTTAATTGTTCTTTAATTGTTCTTTCATTGTTCTTTCTTCAACACTTTCGAGATCGATAAAACATGTCTGCAGCATTTTGGTTTTGAAGAAACGTATAACGAGGAAACAATAGTAATGTACTGAAACAACAATATTTATCAATCCTTTTATCATATATATAGATGTATCGTCTTTGCTCAATTAAATTTAAATAACAAGATGTAGATAACAATAAACAACAATAAATGACAGATACTTAATTCTGATAAGATATCATCTACTTAAAATGAAAAAAAGTGACGTAAAAGAGCTTGTCGTGCTTTAACCACAGTTTATTGAAACAGTTTATGGATTTATAAAAAGTGTGCTTTAACCGGCGTTTCTTTTATATCTTGATGATGATCTATAAACACCAGATACCAATTATTTCAATACTCTTGCCCATAACTTAGACCCTGTGCACACGTATCCGGAGATTTTTATACACGGAAATTCTTTTCCGTATATTAAAAAATCTTCGTCCACACGTGTCGTATTGACATCGTATTTGCCTGTCCACACGTATACGCTCAGAGAGATAGAATATGCTTACATCTTGCACAGTGCATGCGCGAACTTCCTTATTTGAATGAAGCTACGAAAAAAGAAAGTTGTCTATTGTGTTTCCTCATTGACTGCCACATCGAACTGATTACTAACACTGTCGCATCACACCATACCACTGTTCTTCTCATACTCATCGTTATCATTTCCAATAGCTAAGCTCTCTTTTTCCTTTTTTTTTCTTTGCTGTTCCTGTCGTTTGTTTAAAAATAAAACTTGGTAGTGCAACAAGGTTTTTTTATTCTTAAAATAATCAATAGAAGCAAAGAAATAACTCCAGCCCTGTTGAAATACGCCATGATGAATAAATGGCTTGATCATGGAGTGCGCAAAGGACTGGATCCTAATTTTAACGTTATCGTATTTGAAAACGGAATGGAAACTCCGGGTGTAAATCTAATACGGCTTATGAATAAGAATACCCGGCTAAAATATATTCCTGAAGATGATGTAATACACATCGAAAGCTCGATAATAATTTCAAAACGTTTCAAACATTTCTAAGTTCTTTATAGATCATGACCCTGTCAATCAAGATTTTAGCCTGGGTATTCTAGTTTTACATTGGATACATTTCCCTTTACAACAAGTAGTAAGAAAAGAAGGCCGCTCCAGGCTCTTTCATTAGCTGTAAACACTAATATTCTATTCCTATTTCTTCTCTTCTAAATCGAGGCTCCTTCCTTCTCAACTATGTATTTAAAGTTTTTCACTATCGATGCATTTAATGCACCAAAAAAGTAAATAAATTGTATCTTAAGTGATAAAATATATAGTCGAAATTATGATGCTATTCTTGGTTATAATATTGTCCCTAATGTCTTAAACTATTTGGTAAAATGTGAAGTAAGATGATATCTGTTGGTAACGAAGATGCATATTTTTTAGAAGAAAGAAATAATAAATTGTTTGAAAGTTTCTAGAGTTGCTTGCTTTTGTTTGAGGCGCATCTAAATTAAACATTTTAAAAAACCCACCTGTTTCTGACGAAAACAAATTGGCTTGCTTATGCTATGACGTAGTTTTTGACGTAGACGTAGATGACATCTGATTCGATTCAGTTCAGTTACGTTTGGTTGTTATGTACATCGAAAGATAGAGCGTTGTATTGGATTTCTCACGATTATGGAAATGTAAATAGATAGTTGGAATAAAGTTGAAAGAATGGTGTTATAGTTCGAGTTCTCTCATACACGTACGATAAGTAAAGAACTGGAGTCGCGGAAGGCCGCGCTAAGATTCTGCGACATTCTAAAATGCAATTGCAAATCTTATTTTTAAGTTAAACCTCTTTCAATAGATCGTAAGACTGGTGAAAATAATTTTTCGTTGGATTTACAGCGTGAAACATGCGAGTCTGTGAAAGAAACAAACGGGAGCAATGTCAGTTGATGGATAACAACCTGGCCAGCTGAAATACACTTAGGACCTGTTTTCGTCAGAATACTCTAAGAGTCTCCTGTCAAGAATGATATCGAAGTCCACAATTAATAAAGAAGCATTAGAAGCGTTTTTCACAGAATAAGTGAGCAGAATATGGAAATGCGGGCATCTAGAATTACAAAGGATAAAAAATTTTGACGGTAAATCATATAGTGTTTCTATACACATGACTCATTAGACACCAGTGACCCATGTTTTCTTTTCAACATATGACGCACTGACATACGTTTTGATCTAACTGACCCCCCGCCCCCTCCAACCCCGATTGTCAATCAGATTATTGCAACATCCAAGACAAGTAAAATACCAGAAAACAGTCTAACCATCAGTTTTCGAGAAGCAATGATCCTATCTTTGTTGGAATTATCATTTTTATTATTATCAGTATTATCATCATTGAAACAGTAAAAAGAGGAATAAAAAATGTTTTGTTATACCCGGAATTTACACTACAATTATAAGCTTGAATTAAATTATCAACAATTGAATTGGAAAGATCTTCATATACCTACCAGTTTTAGGATTTATTGTAACAAAGTTATGACCTCTCGTCGAACGTGAAAGATCAACTCCATTTACTTCTATGGTTGCTTTACCATTAGCATAACCAAAAGCCTTTGATGCAGCCGGTGTTGACTTTGTTTCTGATCGCACTCGTATGTGCAACATATAACCTGTAAGTAGAATAATTGGTTTTATTATTGGCGTAAGAATGCAATTGTATAATGCATTCATATCTTAATCACACGTAAGCACAGTGTGTGGTAATTAATAAACGAGTCACAACCGATCGTAAGGAGCTGCAGCAGGGTTGTTATGGGTTGCAAAAATCGAAATAAATCACAACCCCTAATAATGAGTATCTAACAATCGTATCGAGTCGCAACCAATCGTATGCGGTGAGAAAGTGTGACGTTACAATTTTGAAAATCTTAAAATTACAAGGAAAAAACTAAATTTTCATGTTCCCCTATTAGTGAGAACGTCAGTGACCAAAATTGAGAGTGATGGCCCCTTTCAACACGGAGATATCAGGTTTCAAAGTGTTAAATCTCCCTATCAAAACCTTGCGGCTTCTTTACTTAAGGAATCAAAGAATATCTACAGAGCTTTCAGAGCGGAGATTGTTGAGATTCAAACGTTTCTAGTTTAAACACTCTATACACTACAAGGCTCGTAATTTGGAAAGTTGCCTTTCGATACCTGTCAAATCGTACTATTTCTAAAATTTTTTATTTGTGACGTCATCACTTTCCCACCGCATTGAGTCACTATCAATGACAAGGAGTTACTACAAACCACAAAAAAATTTCAAAGTTTTGTAGAAAAAGTCGCCAAGTACTGCATATGAAAAAACTGTTCCGCTGACTCCTCATGATATCATGCCTCTAAATCTCAATAAACAAATTGAAAACCAACCCTGACAGTGACAGCAAGAGGAGTTTAGTACTTCACCGTCGTAACAAAGACCCCAAAGGGCCCATTTCCTTCAAACAGAGTAAAAGCCAATCCTGGATAGGGTCTTAGCCCCCGAATTCTTAATGAACACGATTTCAACTCCTACGATTTAGAGAACATACGGACACCATGTTGCAATTTATATCTGTTTAAAGTTGTTGTAATATGTGATAATTACTAAGACTGCTAGAAGTACTGAAACAAATGAATTTTCCACCTATAATTAAGGATTTGCAAAAATTACTTGACAGTTTGGGTTTAGGTCTGTCTTTCGGATTTTTTTTGTGCATTATATCATAGTCTCGTGGCGTCGCTTAAATCATGGATTTCTCTCGGAGAAATCGGCCCCCTTTTAATAAACGATGTATTCTGTTGATGGCGCACCATGAAACTTACTGTTACCTCATAATGAATCCTAATGTTTGCTTATAATAGATCTTAGTATTTGCCGACAGCAAAGCCTATTATTTGATGAAAAGACCCCTTAACCCTCACATGTACGTCAAAATGATTAAGGTTTGGGACATGGTCTATTTTGAACATTAGACCATACCTTCTCCCCTCTAAATGGTTTTCTGGCGTTGGCACTATCCTAAAATCCTCATGATCGAAATTTGTATGGTAAACGTCTTTTAGCAAAATAATCCGTCCATTGTATCTCTCAAATTTATAACTAATGCTTATGGCATTACACTCTCAACTACACGATGCTATTGTACTATATTAACAAACGTGAGGAGATCAACCAAAGATATTAATGGGAAAGAATTCTGGAAGCATCATTACCGTCGGGCATCTTTTGTATCTGCTGCTGTCTTTCACATTCCAGCGGACCAAGTGTATAATAAGCAAGCTGTGCTGAATCACCTGTATCGTCATTGGTATGACCAGCTTTCAAGCCAGTTATTGGCAAATCTGACCTTTTACTCGTATAGCCATCGTCAACACGGTTAGTATTGTCATTCATATTACAGTTGCATAAATTACTGCCTTCACATCCCGTCCGTTGGCACGAGCAAGGTATTCCAGGTGATACATAGCTTTTATGACCAGATCCAATGTAGGACATAGCTGTATCAGCTCTGTTATACAGTCTTGTCCAAATTGTACTAGAAGCCTCTATTGGTGCCCTGTGACATTCGTACGTGAAGCGTTGTTTACACCCTGCACAGTTATCTACATAATAGGTTAATGCATTCATTTTGTTGATATTTCCATCGTAACTAAAGGTCCTCACAAAACTTTCAGCTGCCGAAAATCCCTTGATTATAGTTCTATCACTGTTTGCATGTACGAATGTTATATTTATTGCCCCGTTAGTGGCAGTGCACAAAGCGGTGACAGATCCGTCCATAAATGATGGGTAGATATCATATGTTCCACTTCCGGTAGGAAACTTTTTCTCCCAGACAAGAGCATCAAGACAGCTTTTGTAATCTAAGAGGAAGCAAATCGTAGAACTGTTAATTCCAACAAGCTATTTAATTTTTAAAATCACATATTATATCAGATGTCTAATGCCGATACGCAATAGAATTTTACAGCAAGCCCCTAATTAACGTTGTACCTCCCGATGTTGCCAAATGCATAATAGTTTACGTTTAGGGTTCTCTTCGCAGCATCTTTCACGTTGAAATTTAGCTATACGTGTTAACATGTCACCTCCTTATAAAACGTAACAGCTATTGGTTCCTATGCATAAAAAAAACCTCACAGACATGGCAAAACGATTTAAGCTCCATAGGAACTGAAGCTTAGAAAGAGTCAATCATAAATTGGTATCCTTTAAAGAGACATGCAAAGTCGAAGAAGGTGAGATATTCATTTAATGCACTTTGGTTAGTTGGTCTAAGTTCATTGACAACTAGCCCCTCTAGCAACATGAAATCGAGATTGCAGCCAAGTCTTTTTCTCGTTTAATGTTAAAAGACGAGAACTTTTAATCTGAAAAATGATAGGTAAGAACACCTTCTTCTTCTTCCTCTTCTCAGATTATTCTCTATTCAGAGTCGCTGTTTTTGTTGAGTCTCCGTCTTCCACTATCCAATGCCTCTTCCTCGTTTGTATGCTTCGCCTTAAGGCCAATTCTTCTGCAATCCTTCTACCTCGTCTTCTACCTCTTCCTTCCTTTAGTTCAGGACATTCTCCATGTTCATGTGCTTACTTGCAAAGTGCTTCTCATTCTCCTCTCTTATAGCGAGGTGACCAAACCACCTCACCCTTCCCTTCCGGACCTTCTTGGACACTTCGACTACCTTGCATGATCCCCTAACTCATTAGTTTCTGGTCCTATCCCTCCGAGTCACTCCAGACATCCATTTCAGCACTTTCAACTCCACCAAGTAGCATTTTCCCTCCCCAGCTCTCCTCAGCGGTAGAATGGTTTCCAGGCCTTAAAACCTTACGAGTGGGACATTATATTACACGATTTGTACATGCCAATAGGTTGCCTCAACTAGGTTTCAATATTATAGAAACAAGCAATTACATGACTCTTAAAATCTTGGTGCTTCTTGTGCTTTTTCGTTCTTCAAAAAACGAAATCGTTCACCATCCAAGCAAAATGATGCAATTTACCTGAAGAGAAACACATAAACAACCATTTCATTTCCTTGACTTTTTAAAAAAAGTTTCATTAAGCTACCTCATATAGCATCACATCCTCACACACTTGCACACTGTTTAGTTGAATGTTTTGGACATTCTCAGATAAACACATCAAACAAGCAACGTTTGCCTTGCTTTCTATTTTTGTTGCCATCTGAACTTTGTCTCATCTGATAAAATCCCTTAATTTTAAGCTTGTGCATGAAAACCTGATGATGTTTTGTCGGGCTCAGTATGGTGAGCGTTTTGGTGCTTACATCAGTTGAAAACTTTTTGTTTTTCCTAATAGCTTTGAAACAAACTAAATGAACCATATTTGGTCATATTCACAAAGCTGTGTTAGGCATTAGTGATTTAATCTAAACACTAAGATGGTTTCTTTAGGATACAAGTGAAGGGTGTAAAGAGAATGCCCACAGAAAGCTGATACTAAAGTGCTACAAAGCACTATTGTTGACGAGATATCAAACAATGGCAAAACAATCCATGCATGTCAACATTTTACATTCATTTTACGAGCAATGCTACAACATAGCTTTAACTTTCTATGCTTCGTTGTTGTTCTCTCTACTCTACACTGCATTTCAAGATCCTCTTCTCTTGTCATAGCCAACAAACCCGAAGCTTTGTCTGATATCTTGCTTATTCTTAGAAAATGTGTGATATGTATCAGAAATATCGTTTAATGATTGCATGGAATGCAAAATAAACATACTTGCAGGCTTTGATTCAAGGCATTCTACGTTTCCAATGGTGATGTTCATATACTGTTCATTGTATACGCTATCAGTATCTCCCATATGTGCTACTTTGAGGGGTAACTTGGTCTTGTCTGTGACATACCCATCATCCAGGGAGGCTACTTTGTCTGCTTTATCACAATTGCACTTAAAGGCTTTATCCCTGCAAACGTTGTCGGTTTGATCTGAGAAGATAGTTAGTGAAAATATGAGACACTGATGATGACAAGCCTCCACGAAAAAAATTATTAATGATAACAATACAAAGATATATTCAAACATAATTTAATATGTATAAATATGTTAAAACAAGCTTTTGGTTATTTATATTGTATTTAATTTTCTGGTCCAACAATTATTTTCCAGAATTCAGTTCGATTCTAAACAGAGTCATCTAGTAGAATCTTATCTCTTTTGCGATATAAAAGATGTATACCATAGAGTATATTAGAGTAAATGGCAATTTATGGTGAAGATTTTGTTTAATTCCCTGCAGGTACGTCCGTGTAGTGTGAATGATGATAGCCGTTAATCTGCTCAACATGTTACACAGGATAGTAATGTTACGCAGGAAAATTATGTAATTGCTGTTCAGACACCTTGTATTAAACACTGGTACTTGTATTTATATTTCTACTTAAAAGCTTTTTTCGTCTGACACTCCTCAGAGTACAATTTGTCAGAAATAACCGAAAGGGAATCAACGAAATTATTTACCCAACTGTGTTTTACAAGGTAGCCAATCAGAATTCTGACTGCC
>JAAAKL020009454.1:0-15085 GCA_010016065.2 Carybdea cf. marsupialis auct. non (Linnaeus, 1758)
GAGTCTTGAGTCACTGAAACACTTACGGTAGCAACAGCTTGGCTTTTAACATCACATTTTGTGATATTAATATTTTTACAAGCTTTTTAAAATATCATCTAGATGTCTGAATCGTCGAAAAATACAATCATTAGTTTAAAAATTATAACAGTATGAATTAGTGATGTTTTATGTGATGTTACTGACTTGGTTGCTGGTCAATTTCTTTCCCTTGCTAGTTTTAACGAACTATTCTCAGCATTACTCTTTAGGAGAAGTTTGGATTCCATCTGGAGTTGCTTCTCATTAATCAAATGGTTAATTTTCTGTTTATTGATTTCCTTACAATAACAATTTTCAACGAATATAATTTCTAAAAGCTAGAACCCTAAGATTTGAAACAAGCCCGAACAAAATGAACAACTAGCAAGATAGACTGTACTTCTGATAAGGTGATAATTACACTGACAAGCAATAGAGAAAAAATACTCTAAACAGGAAACTGTATTTCAGACAAAGTTTTGTCTATAACTTACCTCTTCAGGTCTATTGGAAATATTTCCAAATATATTTATTGCTATATTGATATTTACAATAGACCTGAAGAAGTCAGTAATAGGCGAAACGTTGTCGGAAGTATAGTTTCTGGTTAACTGTCTTCCGACATGCTGTCGCTCTTTTCAGCTATTTCCGTGGCGGAGAGTTTTCCCTATTTAGAACAACTTTCAAGATCACATTCTTTTTAGAAGTTATGTGGTTTATAGGTCCTTTGATAGTTAAGTATGCAATGGACATGATAAATCGCAGGAAATGGCCACGCCTGACATTAAAAAGGATACATGGATTGTTTGCCCTCAGAATTTATCTTCACTTTTCATCATGAAGAAATAGTTACCCTCAAAGGGAACCCGCGCGTGGACCGAATTATAGACGTCGAACCCAATTTACGATACGTAGTTTGTAGAAGAGTATTACTAAAATGAGCACATTTGATTAACTGTGATTTAAACTGTTTAGCATTTTTAGACTTTGGTACTACAGAGTACGTAATATATTCTACAGAGTGCGTAACATGTACTATAGATTACCTAGCACTTACAGTAAAGTACGTAACACTTTCCCTGTTTCATGTTAAAAGACGAGAAACCACTCTTCACACTGATCGACACGCCCTTGGCGATAGCAAGTCAATAAGATGACAAATAGGGGGATAATATAAACATGGACAATGAAATAAATCCACTGTAAATTATTAACGGATCCGTCAAATGAACGGCATAGGATAGGACAAGAAAAACGAATGTATGGTTATTTACTTTTCCTTTTTACCGTTATATATTGGTACTGGGTTATATATTACTAGTACTTAATATAAGTAAAGTGTTGCATATCAGTCTTTATTATCTAAATCTTTGCATTAGAGGAAAGTTGACTCCTTGAACGTTATTTAAGTATATTTCTAAATCAATACATGCTAGAGCTTTCTTTTGTATGTAATAGATATACTTGATCCTCGTATATAATTTATATGCGCAATTTTTTTAACCTCTTGGGCTTTCCCCGTATTTACATGATCTCCCATTCAGTCATTAAAGCAGAAATTACACAATGCAACTAGTAATATTTAACCTAGTTGTATAAGTTATAATCTGATAGTTTTGGGAGTCTTAAAGATATTTCGTGGTTCCGCCTCACAATTTCCGAACAATAGCTTTCGCTAGGAGGATTTACAATGATTTATGTCAATATATGTACTATTTTGTAAGTAGACATTAATAGATCATTTGTTTGTTTAATGTTGTTGCTAAATTACATTTCTATAAGGATATATTTGTCTTTAAAGCGTTTAATATTAAGATCAGATGTGCCCCAAAGCGTGTGTTGTAGAAGTTTAAAACATAGCGTGACGAAACAAAGCGCGAGAGACCATACGAAAACTCCGAGAATAAGATTTATCATAATACTTTGAGGTATTTTTAGCTGGTATGATTTGTGCACCGTTACGTTCAAGTTACATACAGTTGTTTATATAATAATGAACTACAACTTCATGATTAAACAAGGCGTGCGTGTCAACTGGTTATTCCGATGGAGATGGCTGCCATGCCCATAACATGAAATGGTATTAAGGAAAATAAAAACAGTCAGTGATATTCCAGACTGTAAAATGAAAGTTGAAAAGATCGGAGACAGACAGTCTTAAAAGTCAGGACCGTAACAAGAGAAAAACATTGTGGACGAGTGCTTTGAAAATCGGAAAGCCATAATGTGTACCTTCATAATCTCTTAGAGTGATGCTGGTTATGGAAGCAAGCTCAGTTTAAGCACGGAAACTGTTAAACTCTTTTTTTTTAAATTTAGATGCAAAGACAAAAGTTGTACTAAAACGATTCTCGCTTGTTACGACCCTACGTTAAAGCCGTGAAAGTAGGTAAAGTGAAAACAAAAGGTACAATTAAAGGCGCCTATCTGAAAATTCTTAACTTAAAAACAAAAAATTTTGCTGACATTGATTTGGGTTAGATAGTGTAACACTGATCTGAAGGGCTGGCAAAACAAATTCTGCAAGGAACAGTCCCAGACAGAAGAAAAAGAGGCCGACAGAGAAAGCGGTGGGAGGACATTATCCCAGAGTGGACAGGTCTGACCCTGCCTGAGGCAATGAGGAAAGCAGAAAACCGTGCCGATTGGAGAGAAGTGGTTGACAAGTCATCAATGGTGCCCCTACGGTCGACCAGACTAAGGGACGAGAAAGAGTAAGAAGAAAACTTTTATGCGGCAAGGAAAGGAAGTAAAAATCGCATATTATGTAGATTTGGGATGTTGGCTAAAATTTAATTTTGCTTTGCTCCTAACAGTTATTCTCAACAAATTTTCTCAGAAACGAGCCTTTGAACTGATTCTTGTAGGTTACATAAATCAAGTGGATGATAACATCAACGATGAAGACTGCGTGCTGTGTCAGCATCAGTATGGCAGAAACCGAACCGGAGAAGGGTTAGTTCCTTTACACAGAGGATATCGATCTCTTCTTGAATTCAATCAGCAGAGGTAATAAAGAGGGAAAAAACATTACTTCAGTATCTCTCTGATAATGTGAATAGTCTCTTAAGAAAAAGGCAGAAGTTCTCAAGAGTTTCCAACTTACCTCAGCACAAATTTTAAAGAAACTGATCCGGGTTAGAGCTGAAAAAGAGGAACACGCTCTGTATAAGAGAATTTTAGTTGTAAATTGCACTATTTCTTCTGTAGTTGTGACGCCAAAATTGATAATAGCGGTCCGGATTGTCAGGCAAATGTTATTGAAGTAAAAACCTTTTTATTCAAAGATCAAGTGCTCGAGGTGTGCGAGGCCAGTGATCAGGATGTCTTAGGGAGTCAACGTTGCAAGAATTGCGTTGTTTGCGTTGCAAGAATAAGCGGTAGGGGTGGGAATTTGTTCAAATTTTCATAATATAGGGGGAATCATAATAAAGTGCAATTAAGATGATCTCCCTAACCTTTTCAAGCCTTTGGGGAGTTTTCATGAAAATATCATAAAATGAGGAGTCATTATTACATGCAATTGGGGGTGACCATTTTTAAAAATTGTAATTTGACCCCCTACTATTAGGCCCAGAAGTGTACACCTGTTCCTATGTCATTTTACTTGAGAGCTACACAAGAATATCATCCTATTTGAGCTATTTTACTGCAATGACCTTTCCTATAATCTTAGTTTTCCTAATGCCCGAATAAAATTTAACATGTCACAAGTTATAATTCTACGAATACTAGGAGAAAATACGCACCCCCATAAATCCGGCCCTGAATAAATACCACATTGCGAAGTTACATAGCATAGATGGTGGCATGACAGCATAAGGGTCATCGGGTCACAGTAACTGCTTTCATCTTCTGTTATCGCTAGAGCACAACAGATGACAGATCTCTTTTGTTAGTAGGCCTATACGACTAACAAGAATACAGGAAAAGCCGCAACAGTCTTTTCGCAAAGCTCGATACAAACAACAACAATCAATATGATCGTGATTGGGACATTTAACACTAAGTACATTGTGTTGAGGCATTTTCCCAGTTACTCGTTTCTATCCGTAACGACTGTCATGACATATAATTGACAAACGACGTTTAAAAATGTAACATCAACTTGAGCGAGTTGATTTTAATTTTTGGCTTGTCAGTTATTCCCTTAGAACTGGCAGTGCATCACATAACACGTCTATAACTAGGAGGCAACGTGTAGAGGGCAATGGCCGGTCTTCACGTTCGTGTTCGACAGAAATTTATTTAACTGATTCATACATATAATAACCAACATGTAGCCTTGATTACTTCGACGATATTTTCCCTTGAAATAAAGTAAATCGTCATGACATGCGGCGAGTCGGTCTTGCATTGACTACGATGACATCGACCTTTCACTATCCATGACCCACGGTCACTTTTCATGCAAAGAAAAACGTTGTGTATATAATTCTCTGAAAAAAATTTGTAACCTTTCGATCTCTCGGTACCTTTACCGCATTTGCGAAGGTGCATCCTAGTTGTTAAGGAAGAAAACTGACAAAGATCAGCTAATGATTTGGTCCAAACTAACACGCTACTCTCGCTCGCCATTGCCGTCAATGAAATATCTGTTTTGCTACGATCTGTTGTTTCCACCTGCATACCACGTGTGACCGAAAGGTTGATTAGGTCTATTTGATAGTTCTGATGACATGCAACAACATCATAAGATATCTTGTACCATCTTGATAATTGTTTTATCTACAAAATAGACTTAGTGCATAATGACAAAATGGTCTATTTCAGTTCAATCTGCATCAGGATGTTATTCTTGTTTATGGTGAATGAGTCGCTGCCCTCGACTATTGATAATCTAAAATTGACATGGATAGTTCCTGCTCCTAAATTGTTTGTTTCCTGCATTGTGTCCCTATGCTTCCACCCCCGATTTCTGGTAGTTTGCTAGGAATATCTCATAATAAGGAGCAGCCACCGCCTTCGAAGGGCAAATGAAAAATACAGCAGTCTAGCTGCAATCTGCTAAAATTGGGCTTTGGACTAAAGGACACTAGGGAGGCGAGCAAGTTTTCTCGTCCAGCAAATGTGATTGGTTGATTATGTTTGATAGGCATGCTGGAACGGTGTATTAGCACACACTTGGGGTTTGAATGTTATATGCTGAGGTGCAGCGGTACAAAACAATCAGTTATTGATAGCAAGCAACTACAGTACACTCCTTTCTAAGTTTTGCACTGGAGCATTCATACAATAGATAGTTGACAAAGCTGACCATGACATCATTACAATAAATGATAACGGTACTTTTCATGGTGCTAGAATTTTAATAATTGGTGCGGTGTTAAAGCAGACTGTGAGAGTTTAAGGAATGAAAAAATTGCTAATTTCAAGAGAGACACTTGAAAAACAAAGATATACCACCATACCGATCGTCAAATGCTGAAGTCAGTAAGCCTCTAGACTTACAAAGAAATGTTCTTTCCATATCCTTTTCCTCCACTTCTGTCAGCAGATATGCTTTGATATTTGCTATCACAAAGGACCCCTGGCCAAACCGATGTGGTTGCATGCAAACAGTCTCCAGTGGACACTAAGCTTCCAAATCCGAGATCACTATTTTGCTAAAAATTGACAGGAATCCCTCGGACCGCAACTCCGTTCATTTAACACTGCGCTTCATTGACAGTCAAGCAAGACTGCAACAGATTCAAACCCCTTGCCTTATATTCGACCAACCGCTCTGGATCAAGGCTATTGCAATCATTGTTTCAGAATCAATAATATAGCCTGTCACCCCATAAGCTTTGCTGGAAGCATCGACTGTCTCATGGAAGGTTATAGACTAGAATTCTTATTGAAAACTGGCCATAATCAAAACGCAGTCACTAGAATGATGTCTGGCAAAGAAATATCAAGGCCAGTATGAGGGCACTACAGTACAGGTCTTTCTATTATAGTGATCAGGGGAATGCTTTCCAAAGAATTTCCAAGGTAATTTAGAGCATAACCAAATTGATGACGAATGCAGTGAAGGAATCACAGATGACGCAAAACAGATAAGTAGAGGAAGTAGAAGATGTAGATGCTAATGTGACATTTCTTGGTCAGGAAGATTTTAGAAAAATGGCAAGAGGTGTACAGAAAAGTATTGAAGGCGAAAATTGTTTTGTAGATTTGGATGACCTAGCTGAATCAGGAATGGCAACGCTCTGAATTATGTGTATTAAGTATGTTACGTTTATGAAGTTGTTTGTGCTCTCTGAGGGAAGTGGAAATGTTCATGCTCATTTTACCGCCGTTCAGAAAATGCTCAGTTTTCTTAATGCCACAGATCATCATCACCACGTTTCTGCTCGTTTATGCCTACAGATCAGGCTGGAGTTGCCATACAAACACCCACAGCTTTAAGAGCAACCTATGTAAGCTCTTTTACATGTGAAAATGTTAGTATATGGAATCGTTAATGTTTTATATACGTTTTAGCTCGTGATAAGCAGTCGATTTTTCCATCCATATCAGATTTAAGGTTAGGGTGTAGATAACTTACGGCACGACACGTGGGGATAGAAAAAAGTTGAGGTGGTCGAAATCGTTTATAAAAAGTGCATTGATCCGAGTAAAGCTTGTATGTTGTTACGTTGATTGCTTTTCTTCATTATTATTTTAAGAAACATGGGTTGCCACATTTCAGATGTAAATAAAGGTCATGCTTTGCCAATTAACTAAAAACCGCATTCACTTTTTTAGTCAAGTCAACAATGCCACAAAGGAGTAGTTACTAAACGATATTCGGCCTATAAACTATCATTAGGTTGTGATGAACGAAAAGATGCATATTTTAACCCAACATTCTGCGGTACATTTTCCTTCTTTTATTACTTGTCTTTTTGTTGTAGTTCTTATGGTAAAATAGGAACCAATACTGAGGCTTTAACTTGAATACAATTGGTTGAACTCTACTAAGTGATGAGTTCGATTTCTCTGTAACTCTGGTAAAAATAAATGGAATTTTTAGGAATAACAAGTTTACATAACAACATATTTTGATGAAAGTAACTTTTCATGTATTGTAGTACATTGCATTGTATTGGTCTGTAAAATGCATAATTTGGGTCTGCAGAATACAAAGTCGTGGTCTGTAAAATGCAACTAACAACACAGATTTTTCAAAAATTAGTTTGATAAATATCCCTAGCTATATGTATGTAACTTTTAAAGGGCAGATACACCGCAAGTTCTAATTCTACAATAGAATTTAGTATAAAACATTAAACAAAGACAAATAGCCATAAATATTTTCCCAAGATTTGGTTAAATGGGGTTTTAGTAGGTCATTTAACACAAAATTGCGCTTTTGATGGAATTTCTCTTTATATCAACTTGTTGCAGTCTCAACCAAAAATTTGACTACACTTTATCCTTTTTGCTCCTACATGCCAATCTCTCGTTAAACCCCATAATTAGCAGTGGAACCTATTTATTGTCATCTCTCATTAAAATTGCCATGTTGTTTGTTTTTTAATGTTAAATGTGATTCCATTTTTGTACCACAAGATTTTTCTGGTTAAAGGCGTGCACACGTCTAGGGTGTCCTTACTATAGAATACGGAAAAGTATGAACATGCCTATATCCTCGTATTTAGTGTCACGCAGAAGCAGTCATTATAATAAAAGACGTTCCCACCTCCCAACCCCCATCCCCCAAAAATGTGTGGCTAGCGCCCAAACTTTCCTTTATGGCCACGAAACTTTGATTTCTAGTTTCTGTTTCCAAAACATGTTTTTGCATAACCTCTCCTGTTTGTTTTGCTATATTAAGGTTGAACTTTGGTGAGAAGACCCATTCAGGAGCGCGTTTTGGTACCAATTGATATCATCAATACTTATTTCCCATGGAGACAAACTTTTGGACTGATATAAACCAATGTAAAACAGATATTTGAAGTTAAACGAATAACTCACCCCCAATATATGATCTTTTCTAGGTTTGTGTTACGTGTGTCTGGGACCCTTTAACAATGCACGAATCCTTCTTTGAGGCAAACGTTGCCTTATTTTACCAACCCAAAAGTTCCATTATCATCGAAACTCCATATTCCATATTACTGGGAGAGCAGAGCACACCTAGCAAAATATGACCTACTATTTAAATCCTTTGTGACTTATCCTTGTGATTATGACTTTTATGTTAATATGTATATACATATTTATATTCTATATATATATGTACTTTTATATTAAAATTACATTAGATTGGCTTAGGCTACAAAATGGACGGACTTTATTACGCAGGGTTTCCTGTCAATAGTGATGCAATAACCCATGCAATGCAGTCATTTCAGCCGCTGTGAGAGAGACTTACTGTCTTGGTGGTAAATACCACAATATACCTCCGCAGCATCTCCCACGAAGATACAGCCCCTTAAATCCAAAAGAACTTTCTATTAAAAGCTAACATTGCCAGCTCAACAACATTGCCAAGAATCCCATGGTAGTACTGCTGGGCGATTTCAATGCTGAACTTGATAATGAACACAATATATGGCATGGTGAAGCCTGAAAATTTTGTGACGGCTACTTGAACGCCAGTAATCTGCTCTTTCTTATTTTGCCATTGTTTATCTCCTTGTGATTCAAGCACAATACTCCACAAAGAGTGACTTGGGTTGCTAACGGTCAGAAGATACGGAGATAATATGTCTGTGTCACGTCGTTTTTGCTGATTTTTGAAACATATCGAGGGACATTAAGATGCTTAAGTTGGCTCGGACCATAGCCTCGTCCTGGTCAAGATGAAAATGAAGAGAAATATCAATAACAAGCATTAATTAAGCGAATAATACAAAATAGAACTACGAAATAGGATTAGCAACTCTTCCATCTTGCTCCTTCCCTAGAGTTATATGCCATTATATGTTCGTCTGTATTAGATTTTGGCTTTGCAGTTTGTCCAAACTGCATTACCGAATACATCGGTGGATTTTCGATGTATCTTCAAATTGTTAGGCAGCGAAAGGCGACTTCCCGAGCCCCATTTACTTCATTTTCCTGCGATATGAAGTCAGACTTCAACTTAAAACGATACATAAAAGTAGTGAAATTATCAGTCTGAAAATGTAGAAGACATCTTCATACGCAAATGACTGCTGTTAAGGATTCAATAATAGATAAAAATGGAGTGGGGAATAGAACTGGCTGAAACAGGGTTGTACCTCCTTTAAGTGGCATCAACAAAATATTGCTTTCATATCAGCCATCTCATGGAGGATCAGGTATATAGAGTTAGTTGGGCATTTTGAAAAGAGTAAAGCTGTAGGTCTCCATCTCTTGACGGCAGAAGCACGACAGACACGTGATAAGATAGCGATGAAGATTTTGCATCACATCATAGCATAAGCAAGGATACTACTTTTATATGAGAGGATGTTAGACTACTATTTTAATCTTATGCATAATAATTGTAATATCCTTCATTAGTTCATTGTTTATTCTACCAAGATACGTATTGGCGAGGGGCAATGGAAATTCTGTCCGTCTGTAGGTAAACTAAAAGATTAGATCATTTGTTGAGGTATCAACATAGTTTTATCTTCATAGATCCTCCAAAAAAGGGGACATTTTATAAAGCAATAACTATTGAATCACACGTCAAGTGATCCATGTCATCTGCTACGTGTCATAAAGACGAGAGAGAGGAACAATATGAAGCCGTGAGAGGCCGGCTCTCTAAAGTCACTTCTCCACTAGACGATGTTTATGACGATTGCTGCAGCGATCGTGGCTACGCATGTGCAGCTAGGATTTTCTTAATCGCAGCAGCGAAATAATTCGCGGGACGAAAAGTAGTTGATTCTATTTCTCGTCCAACGATTTTTTTCACAACCTCTTTCTGGCCTCTTCAAATCAGTCATTTTATCATGGCGGCAAGCAGCTATGCGAAGGCTTCTAATCTACCAAACATTTTGAATATTATGTTAGCAAATAACTAAGACTGGCCTGTAAACCCTCCGCAGCATAAAGAGGAAGTAGCAACGATGGAGAGTATGTCACCACCACATTAGACAAAGAGGTATTTTTGGAGGCCGTTAGGCAAGGTCGATACTTATGAGACACAATGGATTGGAGGGGTTGGCCCAACGTCAAAGGAATTTACAGTCTGTCTTGGCAATTTGGACGGGCACCCACTTGCCCCCTGTTGGCTTCGTGCCTGCGCCTGGCGATCTCCTTGATTCGAGACTGGCTTACACAGTTATTATTGGCCAAAGTTTAGAAACAATGCTGGCGACGATCGCCTTTCAGCTTTTCATGTGGATATAAGACGCTGCAGCAATCGTCATCAAAATCGTCTAGTGGAGATGTGACTTTATAGAAGCTCAAGAATGTTGTGTCAGAGATAACTGCAGCAAGGCTCACCCAAAGGATCGCACTGTGGAAAGAATTCAAAAATTGGAACGCTGTCAATTCGTCCTTATTTCTAACTTAGATTTGATTAACTAAATGCAACAATTGCGTTCAAACATTAAATAACTAACTATCACGTGTTCACATCATGGTCAGGGCGTGACATCAACATATCAGCCAATCAAATTGATGATTGGAGACATAACAGAGATTGTACTGACTTCATATCTTGTTGAGACTCGTGGATTATAGTGTAATGTCTGAAGGTAGACACCGGTATTATAAAATCTCGAAGGTGAAAAGTCGTGGAACTACGGGCAACGCACGGTCACCAAGACCCTTTACCATTAAGCTACGGTTCCTTACCAACGAGAGAGAGAAATGTGAGATGTCTATTGTTTGGGTATTGCTTTACTACACAACCCTCTCCTAGATGTGAAGACATGAGGTTCAATAGTTTGTGTGCCTCTGTTAGCTAACTCGACTGCAGTGTGATATGAGTTGCAAACGTCGTGGGGTAGAGAGAGAGAGAGAGAGTATTTGTGTGTGTGAGTTTGTAGAGCCAGTGGTGCGTCTTGTGTTTGCAGGAGCGCGTTTTTGTCTCGGGTCACTACGATAGGGTCGTCTTTTTTTAGTTTCGTTTTACTATATTCGTTATTTCAAGTTAGTCTTGAGTTAGTTCAAATTTCTGGAGTTCTGTGTAAAACCTCAGCGACTGTTTGGTGACTCAGTAAGCATGTTAGTCTCACGCAGTTGAGGTGATGCGTCTTTTAATTTGGATTCTCTATTACACGGGACAATAGTCACGATTTCTGTTGTTATCCTACATCAGTTTTTGATGTGTCTGAAATCCTACTTCTTCATTCCCAACTTTTAGACATCCGAAACTTGTAGAAATTGTGGTAGAAAGAGGTATGCAGTGTTGTATTTCACAGAGACGATAGGTTGCTCAATGTCGAATAATCTGTTAACAGATCATCAATTACTCTATTTACAGTTTGTGTTCCTTGCTTCGATGAAAATTGCCTAAATGCCTACTTTCCTGCCTTATATATAATTCGTCTTCTTTATACAGAAATTCTTAGAAAGTAAAAGAATATTCTAGAACATTCCGGAGATTTCTAGTGTGTTCTATAGAAACTTCTGGAAGATTTTAGAATCCTATAGAACCTGTCGGAACATTCTAGAATGTTCTGGAAGATTACAAAATGTTCTGGAAAACTAATGAATTTTCTAGAAGAATCTAGGTTAAATAGTGCTGTAGCCTAGACAAGTCAAATTAAGACAGTCCCATGACATGCAGAACAGCAATGCTTGATTGATGATCATCGATGTCTTGTTTGTTGCTTATAATTTTTCAACCATCCCTTCCTCGCCATCCAACGAAGGTACTGATATCAGGATTCTAAGATTCTCTGTATTGTCTTCTCTCTTCTCCCACTTTTTACAAGATGTTTCACATGGTTTCGTCTTGGTACGTCACCAATGAATCTTGATTTTTTTAGTTCTCGTTGTCCGCAAGAAGTATATTTCAGTTAGTAATAGAAATGTGCCAAGCCGCCGTGGTCAAGTACATAAGTTGTTTGCATTCAGTTCAAGAGTGTCAAGATTCGAATCGCGGAAGAGCCGTTGGTGACGTCAGGAAAGGCATCCGGTCTTAAAGTGCTCTATGCTCCAACAAGTTCCATGTACATGGTCACCGCACTAGCCCCTGCAAAGGGGAGTGTACGACGTTAATACCGCGTCAGTAAAGCCTGGTTCCCACTGCGGCGTAAGGCTTGTTCTTGTCCTTGTCCTTGTCCTTGTCCTTGTCCTTGTCTTGGTTGAGCACTTACTTTGATTGACACATCTCGAAAGAGACAACTCAACTATAAATAATCAAATGGCTTCACGAGAGTTTACATGCGAGAATTGCTTTGAAATGGCTGATGCGGACGAACAGAATATTGCCCTGATTCGATTGTTATCACTTCTGAGGCTAAAGGCTGTCGTAAGATACAAACTTGTACTGTGATTCAAACGACCTTGTGAGGTTTCACCATTACTTCAGTTTTATGTTCATTCAAACGATCCCCACACGTGAAATCTTCCAAAATAGAATGCCGAGAACAAAGGAACACGACAAGGCTTGTCTTACAAGAATGAAAACTTTTTCATTCTACTAGACAAGCCTTACGACGCAAGCTGTCAACCAAAACTAGACAAGCCAACCAGCTCCCACTGTGTCTTGAAGCAGGACATCGACAACGACAACAACATGGACAAGCCTTACACCGCAGTGGGAACCAGGCATTATAGAAATGTGCTATTTCTTGAGAAGTTCTTAATCGTATTTTATTAATGAACTTTCTTTGATGTTGTTTTGCTAAATTTTTTTTCTTCAGGATGGATGGCGAGGTTATTCTGCATCTATATAACAAATTTGGAGTAAAAAGAATGTGTCAAGAGCTGGATGGAGTTTTTGCGTTTTGCATCGTTGATACTGAAAAGAAACAAGTTCATTTGGGTCGAGACCCTTTCGGTGTTCGACCACTGTTTTATGTTGAGCAAGAAACCGGTGAATTAGGAATCTGCTCAGAGATGAAAGGAATAGTCGGCACATCAACTGAAAATGGTAGCAGGGAACAAATCAAACCTTTCCCGCCAAGGGAATATCGTTCCTTTGACTTGTGTCCGTCAACTGGAAAAGTGAAGTTGATCGAGAAAGGCAGGTATACGGACGTAGATGTACCGCAAACGTTTGACATCATGGTAAGCCTAACAGATGACATCAAGGAAAATATACGAAACCTTTTTATTGAGGCCGTACGGAAGCGTATGATGGCAGAAAGAAGGTAAGGAAAGAAGGTTGCATGCTTTCAGGAGGTCTTGACTCGAGTCTCATAGCAGCCTTAGTGGTGAAGCTAGCCAGGGAAAAAGGAATTAAATACCCAATCCAGACCTTTACAACAGGAACCGAAGGAAGTCCTGATGTTGTGGCGGCAAGAAAGGTTGCACAGAAACTTGGCACAGAACACCATGAAATTATTTTTAATCCGCAGGAAGGTTTTGCAGCTTTGGAAAAGGTGATCTATGCCATAGAAACATATGACGTCGGCACCATACGTAGTGCAGTTGGCATGTACATAATGAGTAAGTACATTAAAGAAAATACGGACACTATAGTGGTGCTCTCTGGGGAGGGCTCAGATGAACTTACACAAGGCTACATCTACTTCCACAATGCCCCGTCTGCTGAAGAAGCGCATTGGGAGAGTAAGCGCCTGCTTAGTGATCTTTTTCTTTATCCAAATTTACGAGCAGACCGTACCACTGCTGCCCACGGGCTTGAGCTTCGTGTTCCTTTCCTTGACAAAGCATTTACGTCCTACTATATGTCTATACCAATGGAATTGAAGCAACCGCATAAAGGCATTGAAAAGTATCTTTTACGCTCTGCTTTCGATGGATATTTGAAAGATTTCCTTCCCGATGAGGTACTCTGGCGTCCGAAAGTAGCTTTTAGTGATGGCTTGGCATCATTGGAAAAATCGTGGTGTGTTACGCTTCAAGAATTTTGTGCTTCACAGATGTCTGACAACGAAGAGACCGAGGTGAAAAAGTTAGCTCAGTTTAATATCCCACACACAAAAGAAGCAGCTTATTATCGACGTATTTTTGAACGACATTTTGAGAACCAGTCGCATGTGATTCCGTATTTCTGGCAGCCAAAATGGATGGGCGACATCGACGATCCATCAGCAAGGACTTTGAACAACTACAAACAGTAACGGTCATGATATAGACTTCTGTGTTTATGTGTTTAATTGTGGGCCGGGAGTCCGGCACATTATTTTGATAATTCACACCCTAAACAGTATTTTACTATCACAACCCCCGCTCCCCGCCGCCACCGTTGAAGGTTATTTTTAGAAGATACTGTCATTTTATAAAGAATCAGGTTGGTGCTAGGTGGTCCGTATCGCAGAATCATAACGTAGGCCCCTGCGACTTCTGCACTTTACTATTGCGCTCGACAACACTAGTTCCTCGGATGTTAAAGCGCAAGAAAATGCCCGAATAAAGAGCCAATCCAGTTCACTTAGCTACTTCGTGTAGCAAGTCTGTTTTTTACCTATTCCGCAACAACTTAACTATCCATAGCATAACTGATACATAAATTTCTCATGATTATATATACAGAGTTGAAAGGAAAAAATTAAAATACGATCCAATCAAATTCAAGCACGTATAATCCTTAACTACGTTAATACTTACGTTTACAAATATCTTAAACCCCTATACCATAAAACACCCTTCCGTTCCGCTATTCAAGTTCCAGTATGAAAGCCAGGCTACGACGTAAATTGCCTGCCGTGCGAGCTTACTCATATACTATAATAGTGGACAATTATCCGTTAAACTGTGAACTAACAGACGTCACAAAACTAGTGCGTGACTACCAGGAAAACACAAAATTTACTTATATAGATGCATGAGAGAACAACGATCTATAACACCATCTTTTTAACTGTATTCTAAAACAATCTTTTACGTGATCCACAACCATGACAATGTATATACAACTCTTCATCATGCGATGTACACAATATCACGATGTATGTATGCGCCTTCATGGCAGCACGTATTTATGTTAGCTCGTAGCTCTTCTATTAAGTAAACGATTCTTGCTAGTTTT
>JAAAKL020009455.1:0-15084 GCA_010016065.2 Carybdea cf. marsupialis auct. non (Linnaeus, 1758)
AATGCGGAGGGAAAGTGATGACGTCACAAATCAAAAGTTTTGGAAATAGTACGATTTGACTCCAGATATCTAAAGGCAACCACGAAATGCGGAGGGAAAGTGTGACATCACGACTTAAAAAACGTTTGAAAAATGGAAAAAATACTCAATTTTCATGTATTTGATCTACCCGTTTTTGTAAAGAATACACTTTTTTTAGTATGAACACACTTAGTAAGAACACCGAGGCTCAGATTCGTTAAAGCATTTAGAACTATTTAAGAACAACACCAGGCTGGATGAAAACTCATACAAACATAATTTGTTGCGCAGTGATTTACAACAAAACTAGTTCAACACCATCAATGCCTTCGGTTCTTATGTGGTCCGATGAACCGTCTTAAATGAAATAATGTACTCCGAGTTTGTTGTTTCAGTACATGATTTCCCCTCAAACGAACCATTTTCATACAGGTCCCTAACTCGTTGTAGGCTGTCGTAAGAACAAAATGTGCCTGCTTGCAACCGAAAAAATAAGAACACTGAGCCTCAGCCCAAATTATCTGGTTCTTACTAAAAAGAAAGTATAGCCTGTGGCTAGAAAATGATAACAGTAATCTGTCCCCATAGTCTTAAGGAACCGTCAGGATCCTTCACGCAGACGACGGCACCGTCACACTCGGTTCTGCTCCACCCGTCCTGTATGATGCAAAAAACTGTCGCCTCAGGAAAAGTGCCTAAGTTCACTCGTGCCCATACCCCTCCGGCGCTTCTTCCGTCGATGTTGACTACAGATCTAGAGGAATTTTATCCGAATAAAACGTCATTGGACACCAGCGTGTCTGCGACTCAAATGGCCATATTTGGAAACCTTCCTTTTCTTAAAATCAGTTACCAGGCTTTGACATCAGACACCCGAATTTTCGCCTTCCAAACAACAACAGCAAATCTTTCTTTGCCTCGAGAAAAGTTAAGGCTTCAGAACCCGCATAAGTTCTGGCGTGCAGCCTTTTCCATTTGGCACAGTGGAGTTGATGGCAAACAACCAGCAATAACAGTTGACGAACATGAGCTCACAACATCCGCTTCCATCCCCTCTCGTGTACGCGCGAGAGTCGGTTTTTCACCTTGAAGATGAAACGACGTTATCTAAAGATCACATCCTCGTCTCACCTGAAGTACTTCAAAATTCCGCGTTTGTCGCATACAGCTGCAAGACCCAATACCACGAAACGAGACTGATATATCTGGTCAAATTAATTTTGCAAATCAAATTCACCGATGCGTACGGTCACCTTATCGTCCGCACATCTATGCACATGAGGAAGGAACGGTCTTTAACGGGTTGACAATAGCAGTACAAATAATCGACACCACGGCTCAAGGCCTCGACAATCTAACGTTCTACGTACCGTATCTATTCGAATGCACCAACAGCCATTCATCAAATCTGAACATCGAGCTCTCCTAGTTGGCATTTTTAACATTTCAGTGATATGCCCTCGAGACTACAAGATAATGGGCGGCTCTCCGACCTTCTACGGAATAGTGTCAACTGCAACGACTTCACCCGTCATCAACATCTCAACTCTCTAAACGTTACTGGATTTCGATAACCGACACACGGGCTAGATATTACGAAAGGTTTGATATAGGAATAAGAAAACAGCGTTGGGTTCGCAATAGAAGGGTTGTATTGTAGTGGCAGAGGTCACTGGGGGCAGAGGTCACTGGGGGCAGGGCGGCTGGTTTAGATGGCATTACGCCAACCAAAATCTGACCTACGAAAATGCGGGCATTCGTAAGGCGAGGCTGGTCTATTCGAATAGGTACGGTAGGTTGTCTGAATAGAGTAAACTAATACAACTTAGTTACACAGGAAGTTCGACAGACCGAAACTTCCTAACTTTACCAGCGATAGAATTAATCGGAATAATCATGATCCACATGGACTGAAAAATACTTCTTTCCTACGACAACAGGGTTACATCTAAAACGTGAAACATTCTGCAGTGTTCGGAATTAATACAGCTGTTATATTTATCTAGCTTTAACACGTGAGCATTACATTGAAAATAAACTTAGGATCACAACAATACTAAAGCAACTAAGAAATTATCATTCAATTTCAACCATAAAATCTAGACTAGTTTATCTCTTCAACCGTGATGCGATGGATTCTCCTGAAGGCAGACGAGCCATAAAGTTGAAACAAATGACCCAAAGTCCCCAAGGGAAGAGATTTCGAGACCTTTCTACAAAGACAGTCAGGGAAAGTATTGTTGTAGTGTAAACGGCAGAAGGTCCAGACTCGTAGTATTACCTTTGCTTGGATCTGCATGCTCTACATCGTGTTCCATCGCAGTCTGCAATATCTTTGTTACCTTAAGCTTAACTTCGCTTTTAAACTGCACTACTTAAATAGATGACGTCATTCTATCTACCTAAAACTGTTACAAAAATACGTCACACGAAGTCTAGTTTCCAGACTGCATGCCAAAGGATAACGACCGTAAGCTTTGCTCAGGTTCCTCGTACTCGTACAAAACGTTTTATCGCTACTACTAGATGGATGTAAACGGGGTAACAATCTAATCCGTTATCACTTGCTACAACTCTCTTGCAACCATGCAACGGGAGTGCTTGCAGTATTCAAACACGGGCCCGTACTCCACAAAACAAGGATGGCCTTTCCAAGAACAAAAAAAATAGAGCTTGGTTAGTTACTTCAGACCTTTTGCACCCTTACAACACTTACATAGGTATACGGAACGCGGGGATGGGGGCACTGTGACCCTACATTTCTGTACCGTCGAAATTCGGGCAAAACTGGGCAAAACTGGGCAAAAAATGTTCCGGTGTTCAGTGACTTTGCTAAAGAAAAATTTAACTCCAAACTGTCAACTTTAAATTTGTCAAAATAATTTTGATCTTAATACATGGAGAGCAAGGTATGCCCTCCTCGTTCAAGTTGAAACGGTCCTGTGCGCACACTTGGAAACTCGAACACATTCATAGGGCAAAATAGCTGCACCTGGGAAGGTTTCGAGCTCCTATCGTCGACATTAAACAAACGAAGACATTTCTTTATCTAGTCATAGCATTAAGTCAAAACCACGATCTGATGACGTGATGTACTTCTTGGTCAACAGAAAGAAATTCATCCAACTACTAACACCCATTGACAACAAATACCTCATCACAAAACATAAAGCGTCTCTTGTCACCAAAAGAGTTAAAAAGCGATTCTAACAACAGCCCAACAATGGCCAGTCTACTTACATCTTTACAATCACAAAGTCTTCTATAAACGACTAAAAACACGGCGGAGTCCAACATTGGAAACTGTAAAATCGTACACATACCAATCCTATCCAACGAAAAAAATCAATCTACACCAATAGAACCAACTATCCTCCACTGCTTCGAAGTCCCATCGTTGATCAACTCATCAAATTCAAATATATTTAGAAACTTCAAATATTAACGTATACCACAAATTTAAAACAGAAATCTAACATGGATATACTTCACATCTTGGACATGCCTAACTGCGCATGCGCTTCATCACTTGATTTTCAATAAGATTTATTTATTGCCAGTTCTCTGTATTGAAAAGCATTGAAAATTCACACTCCAGCCTCTGATGGAGGAAGAGAACCAAACAGATCACTGTGAAACTTAGAATTATTGTCGCAAAGTTGAACTGCGATACTAGATCTGGCAGCATGCAGCTTCAAGAGTGCATTTTTTTCTCTCCTTTAGTGTTATTTCTCATTTGAACAAGTGGAGGCTGTTCGGCGAAAGTTCAGGTCGATCAGCTCTCCTTGAGGTATCGAGAGATAGATTTATAGATCTGGAACGAACCTGTCAGTCCTACTGGTGTGCTGTTATTACGTACTTGGTCAAGGATACCGCCACCATATGTTCCAACCAAGCTGTTCATCTCTGGAAGATGGAAATTTTGGAAGCTTTTCTTACAGTACTGCGACACCAAGAAAAATGACAGTAACCAGTGCGGCGTGTTTATCTTCACGGTCCATACTCGACAAGAGAAAGATTTGTCCGTCTTTCGGTAGTGTGCATTAGTGCGAGTTCCGAACCGACAGTCACCTGTACAAATCGATTGGGTTGTGCTTTAACAGCAACCGTTCGGACAAACACTCGTTACGAGAAAAAGACCCTCTGCGCGTATGTAATCTGCGTTCGACACAGCGGACATTCTTTGCAGTGGATAGAACATTCCTCACAGCAGACTACATGGCCACACGGGCAGAAGGCTGTTGAAACAAATTTGTCCATGCAAACCTGACATACCCTAGAGTCTTGAAGATTCTTTACGACTTCTCTCAGTTCTTCCAAGGACATGTCTTCGATGCACCCGTTGTCTGACAACACAGTAGTCGAGCGCAGCCTCGCCTTGGGCTCGGGCTCTGATTGTTCATCATTTTCGACATCTACAAACTTCGCTTTGCGTTTCATATTAACTGAATGACAAGTTCTGTAAGATTTCGGATCCGATTCATCCCGCACGGATGTCAAACTATGCCGGCGATAATGCCGCTCGCTAGAAAAAAGGACGGACTGTCTCCGCTTTTCAACGGAGTGAAGTTCTTTCCAAGCAAAATTGTACGCCTGTCTCCGAGTGTGAATGACGTCAAACAAATAAACGCTACCAATCCGCGAATGTGGTTTGAAAAATGAGGCAATGCGACCCACTGAAGTGCGCGTGCACTTTTCTAGGACGGATTTCTTTACTACATTACATTGGTAAAAGGAATGAAATTCGGTGAAAGTTCTGAACAAGTTGATCGTGCTGTGTTGATGTTTCAGTCTGAAGCTTAAACGTGAATGGTTGTGGGCAGACGAGTCGCCATATGCAATAGTAAATACTTTCCCTTTATATGAAACTGTGGAGATATCTTCATAGGGAATGCTAGAAGAGAAGAGAAGACAACTTCTATTAACAAAAATGGTAAAAATCGCCGGGCAAATTCACTGTACGCAACAACCCAACAGTACCAACGCTTCCGCGAGCGATGTCTCTCTCACGGTAAACAAAAACGTCAGTATCCCTTTCAATAAAAACGAGATTCTTACACTGGGTGCTGTTGTACCTTGGAGAGCTTCAAAGAAGTTCAAATCCTATGCACGGGGAGAGTAGCTACATGACGAGGTCATACAATTGGATGGGGCTTTGTTCATCTGCTTTCACGTGGGTGCTTGGCACTCACTAGAAGTCATTCGCACGTGGACAGATATAGAAAGACAGTCACTTGTGTGTGCGGTTATTACAGGCTGGGTGGAAATGGCACGGCGCGCCTATTGACGAGTATGCTTTGGCGAAGGACAGGGCTTACTACTGGGCGATCATCTGTTCGTGAGCACGTTATGACTTAAGTACGACCGATGGTATGTGTCAAATACGTAAATAACTAGGTGGGTTACCCAACGGCAGGCGACAGCTATTTACAAGCAGGTTCTTGCTGCAAGATTGGTATCTGCAAGTAACTGGGTACATGTTAGTTGACAGGCATTTTTAATAATATTTTGTTATTGGAGTGCTGGGCGCCCTGTCAAGAACCCGCTGAGTTAGCTGTTTCCTACGGGGTTCTAACAGATCTTGAACCGACATCACAGGGTGGATGCCTGACAAAAGATGAAGGATTTGCAACCAATAAATGCTGCAAGGTGGGCCTCCTACTGATCACTCCATATTGTGGGGTGTACTCAGGAAGGGTATATTGCAGATCCCTGGTGGGGTGAAAGCAAATTTGGCCTGCCCCTAAATGGCGCCACCGTTTTTACATCTAATGTCAGCTCGATAGAAAAGTTGCTGTGGTCGTCGTGTAGGCAATAATATACTGCAAATAAAATTCCTCCGTCTTTATTTCGCACTTGTGCCAAATTTTAACGGGCGACAAACCATTTATCTGTGTGTATTTAAAATACCCACCACTAATGTACCCCTTTCAAACAAGGAAAGCATATGGGTGTCGAACCAAACACGACAAAATAATCTGGCTACGGAACGAGTTCTGCCAACAAAACCACCGCCTGCCTACTAATCTATTTTATTCCCTTAAAGATGAACATCCGGAAGGCCAGAATAAAACCACAACAAACACACATCCGATAGAAAATAAAATCGAGATGCACAACCAAAAGTTCCTAAAACCTCCCCGTTACTGTGATCAACCTAGAAATTTCATTTTAAACTTAAAAAGCGAAGTACCTGGTCTCTTTACATACATAGCAAAAACTTAGCTCGCATAAATTTACCTCGAGCAAACACAGCACGCGTGCATAGGCTCCTCAGAAGGGTTAAGTGTCTTACCACATGCCAGGTCAAAAGAGCACCGGAGGAAACTGACAAACAAGGGCCCTAGACGGCCATCACCCAATCAGATGTCAAAACGCGATCGCTGGTGGATATGTCACAACTAAACAAGGCTCTATCACTGGTCGAGTTTGGCCGAAAACCTTTCGGTGATTTATTGGATTTGGTGGGGTAGTAAATTTCCCATTTTAAGTATAGTGCTCTTTACCATGCCGTGATGTCCATTTCTCGTTTGAAAACATCGAACATTTTGTCAAGATCTGTCAAATAATATAATGTACCTCTTATACGACGATGAAATAATGTGGTACCTGCAAAAGCACTCGAAATAATTGTTATTGCAACTTCATGCACAATCGATCCCTAGTATAAGACCGATAAAGAGATAGGCTTGACAGACCTGGAACTCGGGCAACAAAGAAAAACATCGTAAACAGCATTCGACTTTCCAACACAATTGCAGTGTACTATTCTGCAAAACTCCACAGTCCCCAATAACTACTAGTCATGCATACGTCAAATTTAAGAAATGAAACGGCATGTTAGATAGCTTTCAATGTGCGTTTACAACCCTGTTTAGCAAAGGGTCATTTCCGATCACGTTTCAAAAAATCGACCACTTGGAGGAAAGCCCTGCTGAGCCACGTGGAGAAATCTTATCAGAGCCTAAAGAGGACGTACCTGGGAACGCGAAGTTTGCCTGCAACACAACTATTATCTGAGGAGCACGTAAATTGAACGTCGGTTACGGTTATTGTTTACAGCACTTTCTCGATTGCACAAGGAATATGTGATGAAAGCTTTCACCTCGATTAATTAAGGAAGATGATTCACTCAAAGTATTTTGCAACTGGACAATCGAGTGACAAACAACGCCCGAGGAAACTACAGTAAGACTGGTTTAAGCTCGCCATCCTTTGTATGATAATCAAGCCCAAGTACAGTATGCCCCTCGACTTGAATATTCGCGCTTTTCAACTCCATAGCATAACATCGAAGCCTTGCACTTCAGCTTATACAAACGGCGTCTTACAATAAACTCCTTGAAATGACCTCATAACGACTTGAAAATCACCCCTTCTTCCTCAAAATGCCAAGGTTCAAAATCAATCAGCTATGACAAATCAAAAAACGGTCGTTTGCAATTTTCCAATTGTGCCCCAAGACGAAACAAAAAGGAATATCACAAAAGAATTTAAACGTTGTTGCTATGCCAAAACCAACCCAGCTGACTGATGTCCTTTTAAAAACTAGTCGCCCTGTTTAAAGATAAATAACCCTTTTAGAGCAGCACGAAAACACTTCAAGAAAAATGGGGTTAGAAAGGTAGTATGTTTGGTGATGGGAAAAAATGTGTTAGCAATGGCTTGATCTGGCTGGTACTTGCGTCAAGATTTGGCATCCAACGTCAACACTGTCTTGTCGCCGCTGCGATGCTTGTTTGTAACGGATAAACCTGCATATCATAGTCACCAAGAAATCACGCCTTGCAGGTAAACTGGAAGAACAGTCATTTGCGTGCAAATAAAAACTCGTTAGACCCAAACTTGGGAATCTATATTTAACTGCATGGTTGGCAAGCAGCTTGAACTGGTGCAGCACGATCGGTAAGCAGGAATCGGCCTAGCACGAATACTAATTAGAGACACGGTGTTATCAGAAGCAATATAACGTAATCACCACAACACTTCGAACTAAACATTCTAAGTGTTTGTCAGTTTTGAAAGCTTAAAATAAGCAGAATGTGACGATAAATTCCTCGAAGCAGCCCAAAAAGAAGGGATGGCAATCCCGTGCTCGATCGCCCTTGTCTGCCCCTTCATAATCGTCTAGAACTAAAATTTGACGCGGGTGATATCGTGTCGAGTGTTGTCGTTTAAAATTGGATACAGATCAAGTGACATTTCATCAATATATCACTACTGATCTTTCATGTCCCTCCAAAATAAAAATATCATAGCTGCATCTTAAAATTGCGTTGCAGTCCCGCAGATTCCTCAATGTAATAACAATCAATATAGCAGGGTGTTTCTGTTAAAGCATCAAAGCCTCAGCTGACCTTCTAAATTAAAAATAGGTTAATGGATACTTACAATCTGATCATGTTACAGTCCTTCGTGTCCTCGTTGTGTATAGGTTTATCTGTCAAGCTAACCTCTGATGAAACTGACCCCTCAGTACTCGACGTTGAGACCTTTCGATATATTCGCAGTCCATCGTGCCTTACTGAAAGCGTTAGTTTCTCCTCCTTTCCATTAGCAGAAATAACATCGAACAGTTCAACTCCATATTCTGGAAGTTGGGATAGTATATGCAGTACTTCGATTTTGGCAAGATCTGACGAGAGATCCTCTAACTCCACGTGTGCTTTCTCGACTTTCATTTGCATTTCCTCTGACCATTTCTCACAACCCGGTATAAACGAGGAATATTCAGGTACACAGTCATCCTCAAATTCTCCATATTCAGCTTGTGCAATATTGGCATATAGGTCCATCAATGTATCTTCACTTAAAACCGAAAGATCGTATTTTCCAATGTTTAAATGTCGTCTTGTTGAAACGTAAAATAAATCCCTACAAAATAAAGAACAGGAGAGTTCAGATGCCTCTGGTAACACAACGTAGACTAGTCCAAACAATCGTAGCACGTTCTCTAGTCGGGGTCCATAAGAAGTAAGCTTGTTTGCTAAGAAACTGATTCGTGAGAATCAACCTAAGAAATATACGCAACTCGTTATCAAATGACTATCGATTCTGTGACTTGAATGAGACTAAAAGAGAACGATCTCCTCGGTAGCAATCAGTGAACGGGAGAGCGAGTGACATGGGATAGTATACCAACACATCCCTCACCTTTGCCACAGTCCATTAAAAAATCTCCATGTGCCAACACATCCTGCATGGTTAATATCAAACTTAGAAAAGAAAATGGCAAGAAAGTGTCTCTACTTCACTTCTGCCTTCAGCTATGAAAGTTGCAGTATTTGGTCTTAGCTAAACCTCGCTTAAATACTTGCAAAAAGCATAAGTACCGAGATCTGGCCAACCTAGCTAATATCAAACTTAATCGCTATGCAACTCCACTTACTGCTATTCTCAGGGGACCGTTGAGCGAAATAGCACACCAAAAGGAAAATCAATCAATTTCTCTATTAAAATCACCCTTCTTACTTATCCTTGTACAGCCATCAAATGACAGCGAAAAAGTAACTGGAGCAAGACGTTCAAAACAAAAACGACTCAAACGAAACGAATCCGGCTCAATCTTGCAAAGCAAGCAATTTTTCGCGTGTTAGAGAAGGCAGACTCACCTAGTTATTTGCTGCTGGAGCTCTTGCGGTCGTACGAAAAATTTTACTTGGAGATGAAGACGCTGTGGTGGTTTCCCAGTCAGCTGATCTGCCATCTTATTCCTCAAATTCAGCCAGATTTCTACACCAGTGTTTGGATTGGTATAGCGAAGGCCAAAATAATCCCTTTCCACGATGGACAGCTTTTCACACACCTAAAGAGAGAAGAAGAACAATCAACGTAATAAAATGAACCAAAAAAGTGGCAGGAATAGATACGTAAAACGTAATAGAAACGTCTGGATATTCGTTGTTAGCACTCACCTTCACCAAGCACTCGATAGCCATAGCGTCCCTCGCGAGAACAAGCTCGTGTATAACACCATTCGGTTCCGACACGAAGCACCACATTTTGTTGTCATGTACCCTACACCCTAGATAATCTGTTTGTAACATTAAAAAGTGAAGTCCTTTGGGAATATAAAGACTTCAAGCTGCAATTAGCCTAACCATAACATGTAACTCCTTCCACCTCCATTTGATGGACAGCAGAAGCTAAGAAATGTCGAACAGGATTCTTCGTATAGGCTCACCAAAAATGGACCAATCATATATGAGTTCTGATGAAATCTGCCAATGATATTGAGGCACTGTTTCGAAAATCCGTTTTGATTGGCTGTTATCGTTATAGAACAACTATTGTTGTAACTTATTGTTTTTCACGATGTGCCCAGCAAGCACAATGTGGGACAAGTTTAGACCAGCACCGCGGATTCTGAACGCCTACTTTCAAGTTAGACAGTAATCAATCCAAGAACTGATGAGAAAAGGGAGTATTTCTCGCCGTGCATCGCAGTTCCAACTCCAAAATCATACGATCCTGCACATGGTAAATTCTCAGACCACCGAGGTCTAGGACAGGATAGCCTTTTAACACAATGAATAATTTATCAGTATCCTTTGTTCTGATTGGTTAAAAACACTGCCTACCCACGTGTTTCTGTGTACAAACTTACAGTGCGATTTGTTAGTTTACATATTGCATAATAGCTTGAAATGCTCAGAAAGAATGGTGGTATCTATCATCACAAACGTACACATAAATTATCACAGTTGTCTTCTTTGGAATAGGCCTGTCGTTTAACGACAAGGTAGCGTTTGTTTTTTATTTACATTCAACTCGACGCTTTACACATGTTTCCCTCCAAGGCTGGATCCAGTTTCTGAGTGAGCATGTATCTACTCAGCGGTGGCAGAAGGTGTCCATTACCTTGGGGGTGGGGGATTTTCTATACAAGCTATCTCGGTCATATCTGGCTGAGTCCTAGTCTGGGATCTCATATTGCTTATCAGGCAAATTTGAGAAGTAAAACTTTTATGTTGGGTAATTACGCTTAGAAGTTAAAAATCTGTGTTCGACTCAAAGATTTTAAAATGTTCATTTACCGTTCTTTGATTTTCGTATCAAGGGGATCGATACCTCCATCATAAACTATCAGATCTCACGAATTCCTCCTGTTATTTAAACTAAAAACGGTGTTTTCTGCTTATTAATAAAGGGACGTCTAATCACCTTTGCCTCCATGTGTAGCTACACAATGTTTTTATTGCAAACCCCTGGTTATCAATAACTATAACAAGTATTTGGTCAGATTCTGTAATCAACCAATGATCATCATATCTGGAATGCAAGGATGCCAACACCGATTAATACATCTTAAACATCTTAGTAATAAACTACAGACAGGTAGGACACCCTTATTAACCAAATGTAGATCATAATGCTCTACTTTCAACTCGTTTAGGTTACGAAAATAGACTACCCCTGAGCGTATCAGTACCCCCTAACTTGCTTGATATCGTTAAACGGCGCTCTCTACCGTTTCCTCTTCAGCACTTTTGTCTATACTAAAGTAGACTTTTTAAAAAGGGAAATAAAATCTGAAGCATAAATTCTACTGTTATCAATTGTAGTACAAGTTTTCTTGCCTCCTACTCCCCCTCCCCCCCCCCTACAATGGCCGAGACTAGTACTAGCGGATCATGTCAGAACTAGAATCCAACTCATGTACTCTGTTAAACTCCGAAACTCTGAAACTCTGATCCTCGGGTCAAAAGTGATTTTCTTAACATAGATCTGAATAAATTTAGCCAAGGATAGCCATAGGCTGGGCGTCACATCCGATACTCAACTCCCTCCTAGACTACTTCCAGAACACGAGGTGTAGTGACTCAGTCACCATCGAAGGCCGTAATCACCTTTCATACACAGGGTTGCCAAATCGAGGCAATTTTGACGTTATAAGCGTAGGAATGGAATCTTCCTGTAAACTGATTTCCTAATCATAAATTCCTTTATTTTGTAAATATATGATAAAAATTTGAATAGTATTCACACATTCTGCGCGACTTCATCACATTCTGTTCGTAGTGATTTTGGTTTAGTTAGTTTCTTTACGCGGATATAACAACCTGTGCTGTCATTGAGCACTCCACCTGGAGATGTGTAAACAGGCGCCCTGTCTTGGAATAGAAGCCAAAGAGGACATACAAAAGTATCTATTTCGACCATCCATGTGCTTATCACTATTCAATTACATTTCTGCGTGGCTGCTAGAGTTCACCCGCACATTCTGTCATCTCCACAAACTACACTACAGCAAACGTTTATACATTGACTACAAACAAAGCAACACTCAACAAAGGAAACACTAATTACAACAGACGGGACACACACATAAATCATAACGGAAGAACTCCTAAACACAAATAAGGCTCCCATAACAGATGCCTCTCTGCTCATCAGAAGGTACGATGAGAAACTGTCATTGGACACGCGAGGTAGTTATGATAGGAGATCAACAGATCTTTCTCTAAAGGTATTTTAAATCCTATCGGCACTTTTTTCATTAAAGCAGAGACTTTCATAATCTCTGATTAAATGGCCCAGGGACTTGAAGCTTTACTGTGTTACAGTCTTTAAGCAGAATGCACGTTTCGGAGATCGGGGAGATCAAGCCATAACAATATCTTCCAACCTTTGTTTTAGAGCGCTCCTGAAATCTATTTATTACAAGAGAGTAAAGCTACTAGTGGAAACCAATGCCCGTCAAAAATATAGCTGTTACTCGGCTTCCTTCACGTAACAACAAGGACCCTTAAATAATCGCGTTGTCTATGCCTTCGGTGCCTACAGATCCACGCGAAAGTGCTACACCTTTCAAGGTTGCACCTACAACTCCCTCCCCCCAAACGCACCTTCGTTATCGCGTCAAGACGCCCATTTTGGGGATTCTGATTTCCAAGAACTCGGCTTTGATTAAGATTGTAAGATTCACCAAGTTGGGAATTCCTAAAGATGGGGCATCGTGAAGAATTGGCCTTCCATATGGGGGACAGAGCACAGAAGTCCATTTGTTTCAGTCATATAGGGGGAGCAAAATAGAATCGAGTCTGCATACTATCTTCTCTCTTCCCGCAGCTGCGGAGGGCGGTCACCGAGGCGGTATCAGTTTGGATCCCTTCTGGGGACCTAAGTTAATTATGATTTTCTTTGAAATTTGTAACATTTAAGTTGTGAACATTGGAATAAATTGCTTAGTTAATAAAGCAACCTCAATTATTACTGTGACCCCCGAAAGCGTGCGTCTCCCATGAGGATACTCCTCTGCTGATCAAGCGGTTCGATGAGAGATTAAAGAATAAAATCGGAAAATTCAACAAGGATGGTCTGCCTCCCATGAACTTATAGATGCATACCTGGATTGAGATGATTCTGATAACCTCCTCTCCCTAGATTTTGCGGTCCAATTTTTTGCGTGAAAATACAGTATGTCTAGTGAAAATTTCCCCGTGACCCCTGCCCCCCACCCGCCATAAAAACAATATTTTCTGTCCATTAGGCCAAGGCTGTTGTGGTGGTGTCAGAGTCAGCCAACGTGAGAGGTTGCTGCAGTACACAAGCATACCGTCAATGATCGAATAAGCGCCCCCAGCCGAATAAGCGCCCCGGGGTAAGACTGTTTTAATTTAATAAGCGCCCCCCTTACAGAGAAAGGGAACGCTTATTTAGAACATTGAAGAACAAGGGACGCTTATTTAGAACAATACACTAAGGGGAAAGGCGAGTTTAATAAGGCTACAGAATACATCACTATTTCTCATTAAAACTTGTCTTTCACTTCAAATATGGGGACTTTACAATTTTTGATTCTTTAAATTGCCATCGAGGAAAGCGATGTTGCGGAAGCTGCACCTGAGTTTTTAACCGTAGATGATGACGATGAAGAAGCCGACGAAGACTTTGTTGTTATATAGCTTCCAAATACTTTAGTTATGTTATATTTCGTTGTTTCAGGGTTGTTCTTATTGTTTTGTTCGCACCTTTAGGAGTTTAATTTTTTGCAAAGAAAAAATTGCTATGCTGAAAATTCAAGAAAATATTTTATTAAGTACGCTTAAATAAGCGCCCCTGCCGAATAAGCTCCCTCTTCACAGATGAAATTTTTAAATAAGCGCCCCGGGCGCTTATTCGTTCATTTACGGTAAAGTACAGCAACAGTTCAGTAGGGATTGACTAAAATCTTGATTCTATCGCGGAGCTTTTGTTCCAGCACAGTTATTGGAATCTCTGGTGTTCAAGGGAGGTGTTAGTATTTGGCGGCGGCATCACTTTAAGCCGTTTTCGGTGTTGACTGATTGTACCGCGAAGGGTTGCAAACAGTTGACATCATATCCACAAACGGTGTAAACCAGATACCTTCAAATATACTGTTTAGTAAGTAAAGCAATCTTTATAATTTCTTTTCTCCCTGATAACTTACGTCTCCATCGGGGATGCCTCTTTGCTTATCAGGAGGTACGAGATTGCTTGTATTCAAAGGCACTCTGAACTTTCGTAAATGGGCCGCATCTGTACCAAATAATAAGAAATCAAGCACACCCGCCACTGTGTCGCAGGTGAAACTTCATTCATTTGCCGTACGTCAACACGAAAACAAATATCTCCATTTATGATATTTGTCTCCGATTCACGATATTGAAACTGTGAAAGCACAGCTTTTGCTATAAATAAATGCCAGACTGTTACACAAGGGAGAGTGGAGTGACCTAATTTGTATTACTCCTGTTGGACACCAAGTAGGTAGAGATTTCACAGTGTTCCTGCAGAAAATTGACGCGTGGTATGTCGAAACGTATGCCTGTGCCTGCGATCTAGAACAGTGGTCACGAAATGGGATGTTGTCACTGATCTTTTAAAAAAACTGGATCGAGCTTCCCATTGTTTCCAACTACGAAAAAGTGTGGTCACGAGTACTGGCCCCCATCAGTTAAAATAGCGCGTGAAAGTCCGCCATGTTGCGTAAGATTGCTTATGTACAAGCTTTCTGTCATGGGGACTGAAATGGCGTCCAACGACTGACCTCACTTTGAGACGAAAGATGCTCGATCCAGTGTTTTTTTAGAGATCAGT